>CM070547.1:11744614-11994124 GCA_036346405.1 Phyllostachys edulis | reverse complement strand
GATGCGAGGGCACCTCCACCTCCTCCGCTGCCGGCACTCCCCAAGACCGCCTCCACACGCCCATCGCAGCTCGAAGTCGTCCGAAGCTACGGCCGCCAGTTTTATAGCGCGGCCGATGCCAAAGTTGTTCACCTCAATACTTGTCAAGGCACTCCTTTCAACGATTCGATATAACCGCTTGTTCTTGCAAAGACTTGAGAGGCGATAACACTCGCTTCAGCCATCTTCATCACGGAGGAGCCGCAACATATGACTTCCTCGCCGACGCGCGCAGCCACAAAGTTGACTCTCAATACTTGTCTAGGCACTCCTTTCGAACGCACTCGACATAACCGCTTGTTCTGCAAAGACTTGAGAGGCGCATAACACTGCTTCACCGCCTTCGCCACGGAGGAGCCGCAACATATGACTTCCGGCCGACGCGACGCCGTTTGTTCCACTATCGACACGAGAGCCATGCTCGCCGCAACATGCGTGACGGGGGTTCAATCATTTGCGCTGCGGCATTCATCCGCACCGCAGAGCGCGACCGCTGGTTCGGGCGAGATGCACCACGCATACACCGTGGCAAAGCGAAGACGCACAGATCGCCAGAGGATCCTCGCTCAGACAACAACTCGCCAGTGGCACCGACCGCCGGAGGATCTCGCCGACACAACAACCTCGCCAGGCACCGACCGCCAGAGGATCCTCGCCGACACAACAACCTACTTCGGCAATCGACCGCCAGAGGATCCTCGTCCACACAACAAGCTATGCAGGTATGCTTTAACGTAGTTACAACAATTTTCCCGTTGCATAATTCAAGGACTAACGAACGAAGTACCTTTTCCCGCAGGATGAGCACGAGTGGATCAACAGATCGCCAGACGGATCAAAGCACGACATCGCGACGCCCCACGCAACACCCCTACTATGACTTACGAGATGTACGCCACTCCCCTGATAGGTTTACCTTCCCTGAGAATCAGTAACGCCGTCCGGGCAAGCGACGGGGAGATGTACCATAAGTAATGTCATAGTTGTATAATGCATGTTATATAATATCATTGTGTGTTGTGCCATTGTGCTTTATGTAGTGCCGCAGCAAGATGACATTGAGATTTATGGACACAAATGTTATCCAAATAATCAAGACAAATGACAACCCGCCCGCTACTCATGGACGCTAATTACCTTCAACGCCGCCACACGATTCTCCTGCTCGCTACTCGGACGCGAATTTCCTTCAATCCAATTGCAATACCGCCATGCTATATATGGATGCTTTGGTGCCATTCACCTCACTCTTCATTTGCACTCTCCTTTCTTCCGCCTTAGACAGATGTCTTCGACCTCATCTAACTTTCGAGTGAGCGCACAATTGCAATCACTTCGCAAAGAAATGATTTGCCCTCGTAGATCGATCCGTGAATGTTTTCACCTCGTGATACACCAACGAATCCATCCCGAGTGTTCATGAAGTGTTCAAATCTTACGGAACTTGCGCCTAATCAATTCCATTCCAAACAAAGATATTGTTTTTTTCACTTGAAGCCGCAATTCCTTTTCGAGCACAACATGTCTGCTCGGCAAAGGATCGACGGTTATCCCAAGAGCCAAGATATTGCAATGCAAATTGCACTTTGCAAGATGACTCTCGGTGTTATCAAGATTTCGCCCAAAGGGCTCGATCCAACCAAGAATGCATAATGAAGAGAATAGACTCAAACGATCGGATGAAAGGATGGAAAGAGTTGAGAACATGTCAAGAAATTAGTTGCTAATTAGTTTTGGCGGTCTTTCTTCTATTATTTCTTGTTGTTGCCAAGTAGAAGTTCAACTTGTAATGGGATTTATCGTCCACACTTTATGTATGCATCGCAAATTTCGCCGTGAATGAGAATAAACTAGTAACATTATGTACCCATGAATGTGTTTGTTGAATGCATATCGACGCCTATAACTTAAAGCACGCGACCCATCGATGCAACATGTCAACTCGCACTACTACAAAAGCAGGCTATAGTAGACGCCCCATCACGAGCGGTTCCCTTGGAACCGCTCGTTGGGTCATTCAACTCAACATTCGGCGGAACAACTATCACAGACGGTATTTTTAGAACCGCTGCGTGATAGTCATCTATCACGCATTCGTTGATAAATAGAACCGCTCAGGAATTATCACGACGGTTCTATCCAAAACCGCTCGTGATAATCTCTAATCACGCAGCGGTTTTTACGTTACAACCGTCGTGTAGTATCACGCAGCGGTTCTTATTTAGAACCGCTCAGGATATTTTAGTTATCACAGCAGCGGTTCTAATTAAGAACCGCTCGTGATATCCTCCCACCATCAAGATCAAGCTCAGTGTCCACTACCGCAGCGGGCCGCCCTCTCGCCATTAGCCAGCTGGGAGCAACCCGGCCGCCCCCGCCATGGCTCCAGATCAACATACCTACACACTTCAAGATCGATGGGATGAGGAGCTCTTACTATGGGCAAATAGATATAGTAACTTCACCTCCAAACTTTTTTTTTTCATTTTGTAATTTTCATATATATAGCCAAACAATGTGGCGATAAACACAAAAGATTAAAAACTAGAAACCTATCTAGTGGCGGAGGTAGGCTGCTATCTCCGCCTTCAATACTTCAGAGGCGTGGCGTGAGGCGGACGTTCATGATCGAACGAAGCTCGAATACGCCCACTCACGACGCTCGTTAGAGTGTGTCCCAAGATCCTCGGATTGTTGAACCAAGAAGAATTGAGCCCATAGGCTCTCTTCTCTTGCTTGAGGGTCTCGCCACAGTCGACTCGATCGCTCACGCCTCGATTAAGCGGCCCAAGTGACGACAAGCCTCCTCGAGACGTGCAACTGCTTTGGAGGACCACGCCGACGACACGGTAAACTCGCCGAAGTGGGAGATCACCCGAAGACACAAGGAGGAGAATGTCAAGACGGCGGAAGGTGGCGTCACCCGCCTCCGCAAATTCTCTGACAGAGGAGGAAGACATTGTTGAAATAGTGTTCTTCCAAGCCGAGATTCAACGTCAATGAGAGAGGTGCGCGTCGGTGGCGTGTCTGTAAGAGGAGGCACCATTAATTTCTGCTTTTGTGGAGAAAGGGATCAAGGAGGTTGTGTGAAATACATTGTAGAAGGGGACACATCTATATATAGAACAAGTTCTAAAGCCGGAGCGGAGACGAAGAGATATTTGGGGAGGCAGAGCGACGTTGGAAAATGAAGAGATGAAGCCGCACGTGCAGATCGTGAGACGGCTAGAGCATGCGAGAAAATGAAGACGAAGAGACACGCGGGAAAATGAAGAGAGTTATCATAGACGGTTCCGTTGTACAACCGTCTGTGAAAAGGAATCACAGACGGTTCTATTTAAAAACCGTCTATGATACGTCCATATCACAGACGGTTGTAGTGAAAAACCGTCTGTGATACGTTCCATATCACGAGCGGTTCTCGTTAGAAACCGCTCGTGATATACTTTTTATAAGGCGAAACGCTAGGTTTTGCTCTCACTTGTCACTTCCTCTCCGCGCCTTCTAGGCTCTCGCTGCTTCGCCTCCTCTAGGGTTTAGGGCTCGCTTGTAGTTCACCGCCGACCACGACCTCGGCGCCGCCCCCAACCTCGGCGCCCCTGGCACCTTCAACCTCGGTGCCGCCGCCCCGACCTCGGCGCCCCAGACCTCGGTGCCGCCGCCCCGACCACGGGCGCCCCGTTCACCTCCTCAGAAGCTCCCCGACGTCGCCGCCCCGACCTCGACGCCCGTCCTCCTCCCCTGTGTGGGCCTCCTCCTCTCTGACCGGCCTTCTCCCCGGCCGTCCTCCTCCTCTGCCGGCCTTCTCCCCACGCCGTCCTCCTCCCGTGTCAGCCTCCTCCTTGCACCGTGAGTTCTTGTCGCGGCATCCTCTCTGTGAGTATTGCTCCTCGTGGCGCTTCGGCTTTGTTGATCGATGGGCTTTGTTGACATGCTCGTGATGAACTCGCCTTATATCGAGATTGAATGTGATAGTTAGTTCATACTTGAGCTCTATTGTATTACTTGCTACCGTCAATATGATCTATCGTTAATTGGTTACTTTCGGTTGAGCTCATCGCTCATTTGCAAATTGATCGAGGGCTTTGTTGACATGCTCGTGATGAACTCGTCTTATAATCGAGATTGAATGTGATTGTTAGTTCATACTTGAGCTCTATTGTATTACTTGCTACCGTCAATATGATGTAATGTTAATTGGTTTCTTTCGGTTGAGCTCATAGTTCTATTGCAAATTGATCAGCTTCTATTGACTAGTTTGTGATTCTTCTAGTTGTCTGTATGAGCTCATTCAACTTTTCATTTGCCATCTTGATCTCTGTAGTCAACCTCTGCTTGACTCGGAAGTTTAATCTGCTTAGCTAATAGTTGAGATCGTTTGACGCTAAGCAAAGTATTGTTTAGAGCTCATAGTTTGAATTTATATTATCATATTCATTTAATGAAGAGTATAGACAATAGGATTGAGATGGCAAAGACTTGTTCTTTAGCTACTCTCATACGAGAGCACATAATATCATCAATCTAGAAAGAAAGTTTTACTTGATTCTATTTTGTTTCTATGTCTTCATTAAAGGCTAGTCTTCTCGTACATGAAGCATTAAACCTTTGCTTCGTTGATTAAGGAGTGTTAGGAGTGTTAGAATAGGAGCAGGAGGCGGCGAGCCCTACAGATTAAACCTTTGCTTAGCATTTCCTTCGTCGATCCTGACACACTTGAGTGTACCTTTACTTCTTGCCAATCCTCCAAGGCAAGAAGCATATGGTACACTCCAGTGTGTCAGGGTCGATGAAGAGTATAGACAATAGGATTGAGATGGCAAAGACTTGTTCTTTAGCTACTCTCCTTCTGAGAGCACATAATAGGAGCAGTGGAGGCGGCCGAGCCCTACAGATTAAACCTTTGTTTAGCATTTCCTTCAGTCGATCTCGACACACTTGAGTGTACCTTTATTTCATGCCGGTCCTCCACGGCATGAAACAAATGGCACACTCCAAAGGTGTCGACTCGACGAAGTAGGCTTCCTTAGAGAAGCTAGTGGATTAAGGAATGTTAGTACTCAGATGAGCTCATTCAACTTTTCATTTGCCATCTTGATCTCTATAGTCAACCTCTGTATTTCTTCCCGAGATTAATTGTTTCATATTTATGCCGGAATTATTTATGATTATTTGCTAATATTGCACATGTTGAGCATATTATTAAGTTTAAATGTATATGTTAATTTGGGACACTTGCAATCTATTTTATTGCATATGTAACTTATATAGATAGCAAGTGTTTAGATGGCAGAGGCACTGTCTTCGCCACCGACGACAAGATGGAAGAAGAGGCGCCGACGAGGTCACGGACAACGACGCCATGAGATGGAAGAGGCGCCGACGAGGCCATTGCCAATCACCGTCGATTTATAATGACACTAAAGCGAGATGGCAGAGGACAATCGAAAATGCCTACGGGCGATCGGGTCATCACGGAGGTCAAGGACTTTGGGGTCCCTCTGAGTCCCAAGAGATCGTGGCGAGATTCCTGACCATCTGCGGGATACTTGCAAGGAACGGGTCCTCATCACCACACCAACGTGGAAGGACTCGATTTAAAGAAGCGAAAGCGCACAGGACAGAACTTTCAAAGAAGTTGTCGACGATCGAATCGTCGATCTTACGAAAATAAACGAGGAAAATGACGTGGAATATCCTGGAATGGAATGGGGGTCGCTCTTTATTGATATGAACTGGATTTACAAGATGTGGCTAAGTACTACCCTCAATTACACCGAATGGAGGAATGTTTAATCGACAATCGACTTAGAATATGAGTCTAAGGTCGATTATCTAGCTTCTAATTCCACCGCTTAGGCTTCGTGCATATCTTTGCCTTGGCCTTGTTTTGTATGTCGCCTATCGCCTCCCTCTTGTCTCTGCTGTTGTCTCTTGTGCTTCACCTTTAAATAACTTCCAAGAGGTGGCGCTTACTCTGGAGAAGACGCCCTCGGTGAAGCGTTACGACCGGTCGGAACGGTAGAGAAGTTAGCAATGTGCTAACTTCCTTGCGTTGCTTGTGAAAAGCTTAACCGTAGGGTGGTTAATAGTCGATGTCTCATGGTTGTACCATCGCATGGTTTGGAACGATAACACGTGTTCCATTCATCATACGATAAGAAATACCATTCAAGAATTTTACGAAGTTATCCGGTCGGGATTAGGCACAAAGCCTCATCCCACCTGTGGTACCCATTAAGTAACCTCTCGAATACTAATGACCGTGGAGGTCGCTCGCCTTAGGGGTTACGACCATGAAGACGTATGGTCTTTTATTATATATTAAAATAATACATAGATGTTTTAATCTCGCTGCCTAGCCCCGAACTTTAAATGAACTGGTCGTATATACCTTTTCCCGATGAAATCGTATCGGCGGAATCCCATTTAATGTCGTGGTATACTAAGTGGTCTCGGTTCACTTTAAAGTTGAGAACTTGCCTTGGGAAACGAAGAGTTCCTTCTGTCGTTTGAACAAAAAAGCTTTTTGTCGGTTGGACTTTTGTAGAAATCCTTCAAAGTATCGGAAGGTTATAAGATCTCCTCTCATTTGGGCTCTTAGAATTTTTATGCTTCCGTAATCCCTTCGATCCCTTTAGCTTCTCGCCAAGAAATCCTCCGAGTCTTTTCCTGTTCTTCCGACCACAAAGTCTCCAACTTTTGCTACTCATTCTTGAGGATTTTCGCCATGTCGAGCAGACATACAAGTGGTTGCCTTCGGAATTGGGCAAGAAAAAACTCGAGGCCTTGAAGAAGATGGGAATGCTCCCAGATAGGAATCTGATTAATTGGAGACCGGCGACTGGAGAGCATTTTCCGAGCCGTGAAGATGGCGAAATCCCTGTTTTTCTTGCCTACATCGAATGTGGGCTGAGACTACCGGTACACAAATTCCTCCTCCGCGTTCTTGAACATTACGGGGTGGAATTGGTGAATTTGGCCCCAAATTCGATCGCAAATATTAGTATTTTCAGATATTTGTGCGAGGCATACCGGGAATACAACCGAACTTGAAGCTCTTTAGTTATTTCTACCGATGGTGATGGGAAAATCATGCGGCAAAATCTGAGGCGGCTCTCGGGAATGCACATTGCGCCTTCATGACGGAAGGCCGATGAGTACATCTTCATGTACGTGAAATCTTCGTGGTCGCTATGGAAAAATAATCGGGTTTTACATGACGGTTCGAAGACGATGGCCTCTACTTCACGGAACTAGAGCAAGTGAAAACCCAAGTGGAAGGAAACCAGAAGAAGACAGGATAGTCAAGAGATGGGCGGATGCCATCTACGACTTCAGTAGTCAGGCTTGACTTCGTGGCATGTGGTGAAGGATTTTACCCTTCGCCAGATTAGCCCATTGAAGCTCCTGACTCATTCTCTGCTCTGGTGCCTTGATCGTGATGAAGCTACCTCGTAAGGTGGTAAGTCTTTGAGATAAATTCGATCGGTATTTTGATTTGATAAATGTATTACCTTAAAATCTGTCTATTCTTCCTTCATTAAAGTTCTTACCCCGGGAAGTTAGAGAACGAGTCAGCCGATCTGTCTTGGGAGCTCGAGAAAAGGTGAATGCCCCAAGATCTTAGCCGCAACTCCTATTGAAGGGAGACTAGCAAGGCTTAAGGTAATTTATTAAATTCCTTTTACCATGTATATACATATATTCCACCAGATCTCCAATCGTGTTCTATATTTGCGATCGGTCGGATTGTGAATCATACAATCTGGTGAGGATCAACGCCCCACCTTGGTTCCGACCGAGTCGTGCCTCGAGGCACTTGAAGGAGATGAATCCTCGAGGTAATAGAACATTTTGGAGTCATATATGTACGAAAATTTTTTTAGATAAAGGATTTCTTCACCTAATCAAATTTGTTCTTTGATTTAGGTGGATAAGTTCAAGGCCTGCAGAATGTAATCATGGAGGTCAGACTCCAGAGTGGTCGCAGCACGACCTTACTAAGTTGTTATCAAACAACTAACTGGAGATTGAAGAAACCACTCCCTCACCGATAGTCGGGAATGTGGACCTTGACGAACCGGTCGAGGACATAGCTTCCGACATCTTGTTGGAGGATGTGAGGTTCCAACAAACCTGGCGGGTCCGTAACCAAAGAAATTGGAAGAGAAGAAAAGGAAGGCTAGCGGCATGATTTCTCTCTGGCGTTTGAGTCAAATCCGGAAATTAACAAGGTATGTACAAATGAAAGTGATCGATAAGTATGTATCTTTAATAATTCCTTGATGATTTGATATTTTGAACTTCCATCTTCGGTTTGCATAGGTCTTACGGTGTTCCGGTCATTTCCCACTGTGTTTTTCCCGAGGACTCGCACTATGGAAGTTCTCGATCAGAGCACTTCTCGGGACAAAGTTCCCGAGGAAGTAGTGGTCGAAGAAGCCCCGAGCAGTGACAAGGGCAACGGCCGAGTTGGATCCTTTGGTGATTGAAACCCCTTCGTGGAGGTAGATGCCTCGAGAGGTCTCAACAGTTCCGATCATCGCCGATAACCCTTCCCAACCTAACAAGTTCCTTTTCGTCCCGATTCATCGAGGATAAGGAGCTTGATGAGGCGTGGCGTAAAGTATCGGATACTCACTCAAGATGCACCGATTTGATTTTTGCCGGTTATAATGACCGAGCAATTCGTAAGTATTCTACAACCGCCACATAACTCTTTTTACAAAGTTTATAAGGAACTTAAGAAAGAGAATGCTAATTGTGTAGCATTTGGTCGAGAACTTTCTTTGTGATCGGAGGATCGACCCAAATGAAAGTTAAGGACTTGGAGCAAAAGCACTCGAGTTGGAAAGTAAGAACTTTTCCTTTTAAACTTCGCTTTCTTCTTCAATACTTTGCTCCTCTACAATTATTCTCCTTATCGCATTCGATAGATCTGGAGAAAATAAAAGAGGAGGTTGTGAGAAAGCCAAGACGACTTTTCTTGAAGAAGAAATAAAGCTAAGGATCACTATTTGTCAAGCAAGTTCAATTAAGGACCTATTGATCGTTGAAGCAACGACCAAATATGAAACACTTAGCAAAACAAATAAAGGTAATATGTCGAAACTTGATTTTCCTTCAATGATGCTTGTGTTCATTAATCGATTTGTTTTTGCAGAGCAAACGCGAAATGCTAAACAGAGTAAAGAAAACTCGAAATTTGAGCAGATAAGGAGGCGCTCTTGCTCAAAATATTGATGAAAAGATTCATACTTTGAACAAGATGATCTTTGATTTGGGATCGGGATCAAGCGTGCCTATCTTAAGAGATCCAATAGAGAAATGAACTATTTGGGTCAACTTCTAGGGATCTTAAAGTTCGTCAAAACTACTCGGACGAATTATGCCTGTGCCCTAAAAGCAGGTGTTGCAAGTGGAGTTAGTTTTGCTTTGGCAAAACTGAAAGCTTCCGACCCTCCATTGATCTCCAAGTCAAGTTAAAGATGACTTCAATCGCCCACTGAGGAGGCGACCAAGTTCATGGAAGAACTCAGCCACTCGGAGATATAGTTGTAGAGGAGATGGAGGTCTAATCTCCGACAAGCGAGAGTTAGGCAGGAATATTTCTTAGAGTAGGTTCCTCGCAAGTGTAAAAATATTTGAATATCTATGAAAACTTACCTTTTATGTCATTGACAAAGCTTTTGTTTATCCTGCTTGACTTTTTAAAATTCTCAGATATTTCCTAGCCCCGAACGCTTGATAGTAGAAGAACGTTCTCGTACAAGCGGTGGAGCCAAGAAAGAGAATAAAAAGAGGTCATAACCATGTATGTGAGTTTTTGAAGGTATGTTTGGACATGTAAGACAAAAGCGATCGTTATAAAGATTAGGAAATCAAATGTGGTCAGACTAACAGATGATTTCGACTAGTTATAGATCTTTGTTTGTCATAATGGAAATACCAATCAAAAACACTATATATGGTCGGAAAAAGACTTTGTCAAACTTGACATAAGAAGAAATGCAAATATGTATGCAACAAATTATAAGTGAACTTTGTTTATATCTATTGTCCCATAACTGGTGGAACTAATGCTAAGACACGAAGGCATACGACACATTTCTTGAAACGTGTTCAAATTACAGATCCGATCGTAGCGAGGATCGTAAGAAAAGAACCGTCGCTAGGAAGCTCCTTCCATTAAGCGTGACCACGTCGCGAAAAAGGAGAGACTTCGACTAGGAGGCTTTCCGTGTCCCACCAATGAGCTGACAAGAATAGACCGAATCGTGAAATAATGAAGCATAATCTTCAAAATCGTAAGCATATCATTCATGAGATAGGTAGTTGTGTGGTGCTCGATTACTCATTTTCTTAAAAAAAAAAAGTGTAGTCGCTGCGGGAATCATTTGAAAAAAATGCTCACGACTAGGACCATAGAGTATCGAGATCCTTATAAAGGATATCGGAGAGAAAATGTCTTCTCCACTGGACTAACAATAATAAACGACTGTAATGTAGGTGTATATATATAAGCAAGGTTGCACTTCTTAATTAATTAATGAATTTAATGAAATTGAAATTGAAAGAAATGAAAGAATGAAAATTAAACATAGAACTTACGCAATTGATCGATGTTCCAAGAATTTGACAAAATTTGCCCATCGACATAGCCATCGTGACGAACTCGGTCAAGTTACTTCACCACAAGTGTAAGGACCTTCCCATTTAGGAGAAAGTTTATTGCGATTTGTTTGGCTCAATTTTTCTCGAGAACCAGATCACCTCTGACAAAAGGTCAGCGAGGTCGCACTCGACGACTATGGTACCTTCGCATGGCTTGTTGGTAGACCGCCGATCGTATAAGGGCTTGGTTTCGCTGTTTTCAAGGAAATCGACGCTGCCGAAGTCGTCGCTCATTCTCGATCATTTTCGTCAAAAGCGATCGATTCGAGCAGAGCCAATTTTGAGTTCGAGGAAGCATGGCTTCAAAGACCATAAACCAAAAAGAATGGAGTTTCACCGTCGCACGACCGTCGTGGGTTCGAACGCCCATAACACGTAGGGAAGTTCTTTAACCAAGCGCCGACCGCTTTGATTAATCGGTCAATACTCGGCGCTTGATCCTCGCATAAGGATACCATTAGCCGCTCAAGCGCTCCGCTGCTCTGCGGATGTGCAATAGAAGCAAAATGAATTTTGACACTAAGTTCATCGCAGAACTCCTGGAATTGACTGCTGGAGAACTGGGAACCATTGTCTGTGATGATACGACTGGGTACACCAAATCGCGTGATCACATTTTTCAAGAGAAATCTCTTAGCGGCCTCAGTTGTTATTTTAACAACTGGCTCGGCTTCAATCCATTTTGTAAACGTGTCAATCATGACGAAAAGGAATTCAAGCCCCGGTGCTCTTGGGAAAGGTCCTGAATGTCTAGTCCCAGTGTTGCAAAAGGCCAAGAAAGAGGAATTGTTTGTAAGGCTTGTCTTTGCCGATGTACTTGTCGACTATGAAACCGACATTGTACACACTTCGTCACAAGCTCTTTTGCATCATGAAGGGCGCTTGGCGAGAATAGCCTTGCGGAAGGCTTTACCACTGTGGTTCTCAGTAGGAATGGTGTGCTCCATGACGCCTTCATGGATTTCGGTTAGCAATCTAATGCCATCCGCTTGAGATATGCATCTCATCAACACTCCATGAGATCCTCGTTTATACAAGATACGCTCGATTAGAGTGTATGATTTGGCTTTTAGTGCTATATGATCGGCCTCTACATCATCTTCTCGAATTGTGTCATGTCAAGATAATTGTAGATCGATGTCATCCAGCTTCTCTCTTGTGATCGTGATGGCGCCAATCGTCAACGACACATGGAGCATCCATGTTTCCTTGATTAGTTTGTTCAACTTGCAAAGAATCATGTATGTTCTCGGAAGGCTCAACTACCGAGGGTGAATTGAGTTGCTCGAGAAAAACTCCGAGCGGAACGGTCGACCTCGTGGAGGCCATCCGTGCCAACTGGTTTGCTACCAGAAAGTTTTCCTTTCTAGGAATATGTTGGATCTGAAAACCAAGAAGTGCTTTTCAAGTTTTCGTATTCCGCGAGATAAGATGACATCTTGGTACTCGAGCATTGATACTTTTTCCCCACTTGATTCGCTACTAGTTGAGAATCGCTTTCACTAGTAATCATGCGAATCCCGAGCTTAACGAGCCGCTCGAGTCCCGCCAAGAAACCTTCATATTCGCCACATTATTGGTGGCGGGAAAATTTAATCGATGGCGTATTTGATGTGTTCGCCAAGGGGATATCAAGACCACTCCAATTTCCGATCCTTGTAACATCAAGGAACCGTCGAATACATTGTCCACTGCCGTGGTGTTCGTGACTCGGGTCCTTGGGTGGGTTCGTGGTTTGTCCATTCGCAATGAATTACGCTATTGCACGACTTTATTGCTGTTCGTGAAATAAAATGGAGATCGAACGCCCTAGCTCGACCGCCCATTTGGCTATTCGTCCCGATGATTCCTCGCTTCAAGGACTTGACCAAGGGATATCCGTAGGTACGACCACTTTGTGGGCTCGAAAGTAGTGCCTTAGCTTCCTTGAAGACATAAGGAGGCCATAGAGCAACTTTTGTACCGTGGGTATCTTTCCTTTGGTCCATGTAAGACTTCGCCACGTAATAGACCGGTCGTTGGATATTATTCCTTTCTACAACCAAGACACCGCTAATCGTCGTGGTGTTGCCGCCACGTAAATTAGCAATGTTTCTCCGATCTCGGAGAAACTAAGACCGGGTACTCAGAAGGTACTTTTTGAGTTCCTCAAAGGCATCGCTTGCCTCTTTAGTCCACTCAAACTCCCATGTTTCCAAGAAGTTTAAAGAAAGGTAATCCTTTTCCCCTAATCTTGCTATGAACGGCTTAACGCCATCATACCCAGTTAGTTTTTGGACTTCCTTCTTCGTGGTCGAGGGCGATCAGTCGATGGCCGCAATTTTGGCCGGATTAGCTTCAATACCTCTAGCGAAACTAGGAAACCAAGCGCTTTTCAAATAAACTCCGAACACACACTTTTCCGGATTTAACTTGAGGTTATGTCTTCTCAAGTTGTTAAAGGTTTCTTGTAAGTCGAAATGTGGTCGCCAGTGTTGGTGGTCTTTACGACGGATCGTCAACATAAGCTTCTAGATTCCAATCGATTTGTGGACTAAAAGTTTTTGCATCAACCTTTGAAAAGTTGCACCAAAGATTTTTGAGACCAAATGGCATCTTAATATAACAAAGAAGTACCATATGGGGTGATGAAGGAAGTTTTCTCCTCATCTTCTTTACACATACTAACTGGTGGTACCACGAATACGCATCTAAAAACTTAGTAACTCGCACCCGTAAGTAGAGTCTACTAGTTGATCAATGCGGAAGGGGAAAGTCGCCCTTCTGACAAGCTTTATTAAGATCTCAGAAAGTCGATACACATTCGCCATTTCCCATTATTTTTCCTAACCATTACAGATTAGCAAGCCACCGTGGGTGGTTGACTTCACGAATAAATCCCGCTCGAGAAGCTTGTCAATCTCCGATCGATTGCTTCCTTCCGATCGGGTGCAAAACGTCGAAGTTTCGCTTGATCGTTTTTTATCAGCCGAGAGCAAGCACGTGCTCGATCACCTCCCGGGACTCTGCATATCGACGCTTGCAAGCAAACACGCCTTGATTTGCTCGGAGGAAGGAGACGAGCGACTCTTCCTATTTAGGGTCGAGTCTTGCCCCGACCGTAATCTTGCGCGGTTGATCTGGTTGTCTGACCCATGTGACGACTTGACGCTGTCCGGAGAAGCGCTTTTGTCGAGTAGTACCTCCTTGGTCCGGTCGGATGGTTTGGGCGCCATCTTTGGCTTCGAGTGCTTGACTCGCATGGGAGACGGATTAACCTCTTTGGTCGGAAGTTCATCAACCAAAGGCAAAGGATTTCCGATCGCACGTAAGCCATTTTCGATCTCCTCGAATTGTGATGACTCCTTCAAATTTCCGCAGATTTTCAAACTTTGATAACCGTAATGCGTGGCTATCAAGAATTTTGCTAATGCCGGTTGACCGAGGATTCCGTTGTATCGCGGATTCAAGTTTACTACATCAAACGGGATCTTCTCTGCTCGAAATTGTCGTTTTTCCAAACGCCACCGTAAGGAAACTTGTCCTATCGGTTTAGCGGTAGAACCCTAACTATGCTATGAAAAGCATATTTCACGTGTTTCACCTTTGACATGGGGACTGTGATTTCTTCTAAAGCTCCTACAAATAATATATTCAAGAACTACCCCATCCACTAAGACCCGATTAACCCGACAATTATTAATAGTTGGTTCAACGACGATGGGGAACCTACCCTGTCGAGTCGATGGGATGGTGCGATCGTCTTTGCTTTGAAATTATGCGGTGTCCGACCACTTCGAGTGCTTGATTACAGTTGGAGATTCGACGAGGTTGACCTCCCGCCCATGGCCTTCAGATGACGCTGGACTCGTATGAAGAAGATCCTCCAAAATCATGTTGACTGTGTGTTGGGGATCCCGGTACTCCATCTCCTCGCCGCCATCCTTGTCCTTTTTGAGCTCGTTTCTCCATGTTCTGTATTGTTTGAAATGGTCCTTACCCGCATAATAATCCTCCGCTTTCTTACGCCAGACACGACAGTCGCAGATCATGCCACTCGCTCACCGTGAAGTGGACACCACTTCTTATTCGTCTCGAAATCCTTCTGCCGGAACTTTTGCTTTGCTTCGACCAAGATAGTCCTTCTTGCCCTTCCCGATCTTGTCCGGAATGGCGAGGACTTCTTTGTCGTCGGTCTGCGGTTCTTTTTCTTCTTGAGAGACTTCTTGTTCTTTTTTCTCCCGCTTGTCCGCACAGGTGGGGAATCTTGTCTTTCCGATCGATGGCTTCACACCACTCGATTGCTTCACTAGCAAGGGCATATTTGTCCGCCATATCAAAAAGCTCAACGGTTGTTCTTGGAGGGTTCATTGCTATGTCCTCCGTGAAACCGCCGATTCCTTAGACTGCTTTTAAAAGCCCGAATAACAGAGGACTCTGCGACTTGGGTATAGAGTTACTTAACTGGTCAACCTCTTGATATATTGACGAAAGTCTCATCGATCCTCGCCGGATTCTGTGGAGATCGTCCTCCTTCCTGCGGTCGTCGACGCACTCGAAGTTGGCAATCGTAAGATCACAGAGTTGTTCCCAAGTATATATGGATCCGACTGTAAGTTTAACAACCACGACCGCGGACCCTTCGAGCACGGTGGGTAAATAGTTGGCCATTACATTCTCATCGCCACCAAAGAAACGATAGCGGTGGTATATATTTGGAGAAATTCCAATGGGTTTTGAGTTCCAATGAATTTGTCCAAGTTGGCGGCTCGGGCAAGCTAGGCCAACGCACGACTTGGAGCCCAGCAGAGAAGGCTCGACAACCTGTGATTGATTCATGGCGTCTTCTGCGGAAGGTGCGGATTATAATCGATGGAGACCGATCCCTAAGATTGGAACGCTGAACTCCGGTATCTGCCGATCCGATCGTGGACATTGATATGATGTCCACGCATCACCACTTGGTTCAAACGATGTCGGAGATCGTTAGGTCCTAGTGGTGGTTCTTCTCGACGCAGTGGGGGAGTATCCTCTTGAAATAGCCTTCTCCCCTCGTGACTCCTTGGTCGGAATCGTCGAGGAGGTCTTGGTATCGACTGCTCTCTGGTATGACCATGCTGTCCCCTACTGAGGGAGGAGCGTTGGGATGAAGTCCTAGTCTGACTTCCTGAACCCCTCTGTTCTCGATACGCTTCCGTTCGCTGCATGGTCTGTTGGAGAATTTCGGATACCTGACCTACGAGTTGTACAAAACTAGGCGTTCCTGCTAGAGCAGGATCGGAATTATTTAACATGTTTTGAATACGTCGCAAGTTTTGTAGTTACCGAAGGTCTCAGGTGGTTCATACTGGTCGTAGGTGTACCGTCACGAACCTTCCCCGACCTTCGGATTTGTTCGATCTGTCGCTACCACTCTGGGTGGGCGAAGCGAGCGAGTTAAGCGATTGACGCCGATTAGTTCCGCTTGCCTCCGGAAGTTGGTGCTTGACGGCCCGGATCATCTCTAACAACACGTGATGGCGTGGTAGAGAGTGTAGGACCGTCAGGGGCATCTTGATCTTCATCTCCGATCGCGTTGACCTCGTGCTTCCAAAGATTGATCTTCCGATGAGCTTCCATCGTAATTAATGGAGAGCTTGTCGATGCTTCGCGAAATTTTCCACGATGGAGATCGGTCGGAGATGAGCACTTCGAGGTCTTCTCGGCGATCCGATGAACCGCCGATCGTATGTTTGAGTGTGATCATCCCCACATGGCCTACGACCGCTGGAGGTTTTATCGACACCGCTATCGGTGACGGTTGACTCTGGAATTGCCGGTCAAGGAGAGTATCTTTCGACCATGATTTCATCAATGGTATATAGTTTTCGGGTGATGAGGCTGAAACTTCTTCACTGCTTTCACGGTCGAAAAGGCCGCTTGGAGATCCTCCGCATTCGAATCGGTCGGAACGGCGGTTCTCTGGTTCGCCACCAGAGTGGCGGCAAGATCTTCATCCATCCGACGACCTCGCTAACGCTCGGCGACGCGGCGTGCCGCCGAGGAGGATGAGGAGGATGACCGCCATTTTCTTCCATGGCGTCGATACATCCTTCCATGTCGAGGTTGGCGTAGTCCGCCAAATCGAACCAGTTTTCCTCATCCCAAACTCCGGGCATAGTCGCATGAGCGATTGCAGAGTTTTTGGGCGAGGATTTTCTTGAGCGAAAAAAAATTCTTGAAACTTACGCCTTCATCCCCACGGACGGCGCCCGGTTGTCGACGATCGAATCGCGATCTTACGAAAATAAGCGAGAAAATGGCGTGGAATATCCCGGAATGGAATGGGGTCGCTCTTTATTGATATGAACTGGATTTACAAGATGTGGCTAAGTACTACCTGAATTACATCGAATGGAGGAATGTTAATCGGCAATCGGACTTAGAATATGAGTCTAAGGCTGATTATCTAGCTTCTAATTCCACCGCTTAGGCTTCTGTGCATATCTTTGCCTTGGCCTTGTTTTGTGTGTCGCCTATCGTCTCCCTTCTTGTCTCTGTCGTTGTCTCTTGTGCTTCACCTTTAAATAACTTCCGAAGAGGTGGCAGTTACTCCTGGAGAAGACGTCCCTGGTGAAGCGTTACGACTGGTCGGAACGGTAGAGAAGTTAGCAATGTGCTAACTTCCTTGCGGTTGCTTGTGAAAAGCTTAACCGTAGGGTGGTTAATAGTCAGTGTCTCAGGGTTGTACCATCGCATGGTTTGGAGCGATATAACACGTGTTCCATTCATCATACGATAAGAAATATCGCTCAAGATAATTTTACGAAGTTATCCGGTCGGGATTAGGCACAAAGCCTCATCCGACCAGGGTACCCATTAAGTAACCTCGGAATACTAACGACCAGGGAGGTCGTCAGTCTTAGGGGTTACGACCATGAAGACGTATGGTCTTTTATTATATATTAAAATAATACATAGATGTTTTAATCCTCGTCGAAGTTCACTATTCGAAGCACATGTAGCACGATGCGACGGACGGCGATGCTCACGATGGGTAAATCGTGGAGGACCTTCAAGAGCATTCTTGTCACGGGCACGTGAACACGGGTCAAACGCCTTCAAGCAGACAAATTCTTGACACGAGAAGCATGGGACACCTTTGTGGCTATGAAAACGATGGCGAATTTAAGAGCAAAGTCGCGCGCAAAGCTCTCCAGACATCGAAACACTCACCCAAGACAGACTCGGCACGGCTGGGTGCGCGTAAATCGAGGAATGGGCGGAGAAGGAGAACCCGCTCGATATCACGGACCAGCGTTCCCTAAGCTTTGTTTAAGCGAGGGCACAAGTCTCGTCTTCGGCGATATCTCCTTCACAAACCCGCACACGGGAAGTGTCCCAACGTGTGGTAAATATGTCGAACTACTAAGTTGTTAATAAGTCCATAACTTCATAGTGCCTATAATAACATGATGACCTCTTGCAGCGTGACTTGACTGCCCAAGATTCCCAAGGCTCCTTCTATGTAGACAGGGAGAATGATATACTATCTACGGCCTTGGGAAACAAGGAGCACCCTGTCGCACGCTGCCTTGGGGTTAACGTACCTTGGAGTCATGGATTCGCGGACGACTCCTGCACGTATAAGACTAGGAAGAGATCCAAGGCGAGCACGACAACCGGTTGGTACAGATGATTACTAACCAATTTCAAGTAGAGATGGCGACATTATGAGTCAAATGGATATACTCATGAGCGGTGATGCATAAGCCGCCCGCTAATCGGGAGGCGCCCTCCTCGGCGTCGAGAGTAGCGTCGTGTCCACAAGATAATTGTGAACATGACGACGTCCGATTACCGATAGACGACATCAAGGTAGCGATATCTATGGAATGCACCAAAGATAGACCTATAGGGCGCCTTAGCTAATTGCATATCGTTTTGTAGGAGCCGACGCCTGTAAGCTCCAAGTGAGGATGGATGGGTCCTTTGTATTGAGGTCACAGGGATGGTGTATCCATACGAGGAAGGCGATCTGACGGTGCCACCGGCGCCGCAGTTACGCCAGGGTCCAGGTGGATATGGTACATGTCAATTTTCGAGCCGTCCCGCTGAAGATTTGCCCAAACGAAGAGATCACAACACTAGGGGATGCCGTCCTCTCTTTTATCCAGTGGCCCAAGAAGGACATCGCTCGACCCAACCCAGAAGGCTGCGATCCGACACGACCATTCCTCTCCAACGGGACCCTCAATGACTCCACCTCATGTTTCGCCTCATAAGGCCACCTCTTCGATTCCCGTGGAGAAGACGCCGAAGGAACAACAAAAGCGTCTTGTCGTATCCGTTCCCGAAGTCGTCTCACAAGAAGACGCCGCCAATCACTAAGGCCAAATCGAAATCCACAAGCGTTAAAGCGCCTCCCAAGTCCGGAAGTCCGCGATACCGGAACTACATCATCGAAAACCATTGTGCTCCGACGCAGATAATGCACGCCGGATATGCTTGTCGCTTTGCATGCCCGGTACTTGGTGAGGACCCAAAAGAAGGGTGCGATCTTCGAATCACCGTCGACATCGAGGACAAGCATTTCTTCAGCGGACGAGGTACTTCGTCGTGGGCTTCAATGACTTATTTGAACTATTCAACCTCGTTGGCCTCGGCGTCTCGCTTCTACGATGTTGGACAATCGTTGTAAGCGCATAAATCAAGTTCTACATTCATGTAATACCAATAAATATCACAACTCATTGCTTATGTATAGATACATCTTTGAAAAATGTTAGGAATGGAAAGAACCCGATTGGGTTTCCTCGATCCACATGTGGTATCGTTGCAAACCATCCAACAAGACTCATCCTTCGTCGAGAAATACATAACGAGGTCATTGCTTCATCAGACGAACATGAAGTACATAGTGGTGCCCTACAACCAGGGGTAAGTGTCACTACTTGCTATACAAATTTCATTTGTACTTTATACGCAGCACGAACTTAGGTTTAATGACTATAGCGACATACATGAGTAGGTACCACTGGATCCTTTTAGTTATTATACCCAAGAGGAACCATGTGATATACCTTGATTCCCTAAACCGCAACAAGCACGACTTGACACTCTAAAGGAATACTCGAGAGGTATGCTCATTTCCTCCTTACATAACTCTATTGTAGTCTTCATTCGTTTGAAATGGCCGAGGATAACCTTTTCGAATCATGTAGGTCGTTCATCAATTATGTTGCCAACAAAGGAATATACAATGGAAAGAGCGCCAACTAACACACAGGATGGATTTTCCCGTTACGCGCTACAACACTATAATCCTATATCATACTTCATAATAACGCGTCTCGAACTGACTATACTCTTGCTATTTTTGCGGTCTGCTTGACAAAAAAAGATGATGAGTTATGTGCAATCTACGTGCGCTATCATATGCGCTAATCCTTCTGACTAGGAAGAAGGATCCTGAGGTTTGTCAATCTCGAAATAATTATTTCCTAATTATAAATTTAAATATATATATCTTAGCACTTTACTCTTGCTAGCGGCAGGCCTTGAATTTACAATGTGATTCACTCGTTGCGGAAGAGATCAAGGACATTCGAGGAAGCTCTGCGCTTTATCAACACGAAATCATTAACGACAACGGAGAGTTTCACTCGTCGCCAACCCGAGCATCACCCTCTAAAACCTCTCAACGCAAAACAATTGTAATCTAGTTGTAACTATAGCGACAATACTTGAACAAATGCTATCTTTTGTAATTTATTTTGAGTAATGATCACTTTGAGTTGTCATGGTCGCTTGAATCTGTTTTTGTGAATGCTTGAATCTGCATTTACGTGAATGCTTGTTTTCGAGGGCATGGCTAGCAATTCTGAGGCTAGCCAGAAAAAAAGAATTTATGGGAAGAAGTACGAGCTATCACAGGCGGTTTTGTGTTAAAACCGTCGTGAAGGCAGTATTACGAGCGGTTTCAACGCAAACCGTCTATGATAGGAGAATATCACGAGACGGTTTTAAACAAAAGCCGCTCGTGATATTCGAAAATCCTGAGCGGTTTTATTTAGAACCGCTCGTGCTATTCTCCTATCACGCAGGCGGTTTTTGTTTAGAACCGTGCGTGATATTCTCATATCACGAGCGGTTTTAGTTGAAACCGCTCGCGATACTTGACTTCACGAGCGGTTTTTAATAAAACCGTGCGTGATATTTCCTATCACAAACGGTTTTGTACCGTGCGTGATAATATCCTGTTATCACGCAGACCAACAAACATAGGCGGTTCGGAAACCGCTCGTGATGACGGTTCGAACAACCGCGTGATGTCGATTCTGTAGTAGTGTTGATAAAAGGCAACTGCAACGACGCTTCCACCATTTAGTTACATGCTTTAGGACATAGAACATAAGTGCGTACAAAACGGGAGACTACGGAGGTACAAGCTTGTCCGTCCGTGCCTAATGGTAGAAGGTGCCTCTCGCTACCCACATAGAGTGTTCTCCAGTTGGGCGCCTCGGACGTGGCTGGCCGTCGTTGTAGTGGCACGCGCATATGCAGCTAGGGTTGGCGCAGCAGCATGTGGGATCATAAGAACTTCCTATGTTCACGACCTCCTCGTTGCCCCTCTCGCGCTGCATCTGTTGGCGGAGGTCATCATTTTGCTCCTTGAGATCGTCAATTTGCGCCTCCAAATCAAAGATTCGGTTCCACAATATATCCACGTGCCTCGCAACATAGTAAGCGTGGGGAGGATCGATCCAGCGGGTAAAGTTGCATTTCGCCATCTGCTTCAAGGGACGGTTAGTATGGAGGATGTATTAGCAGTAACATGAACAAAACTATTTACCCCAGAGTATGGGCATCGGAAGAAACGTCGTCCGCCATCGAAAAGGCAGTCTATGACCTGCACGATAGCGTCCTCCCGTGTTCGCATTTCGCCATACCTACCGAAACACGCTTGTTCGGCATCAACCGGTAGTTAGGGCCGAAGTCCTCCCTCCTTTCTAGGAGAAGGTCGCCTTGGTGACCCGGTTGGGCGGTCCACAGGCGTCGCCATCGTATATTCTTGTAAGATGACAAAGTTCTTCTTCCTCTCGGTTTCAAGGGTCGAGTGGTCCTAATTTCGGAGCGTGGGGCATGCATTTTATAGCCTCGCGGGGGGAGACTAACAAAGCGGGTAATATATTAGCTTGCAGATGACAAGACCAGACGAGGCAGCTCTGCGCAGTGACAAGACCACACGGGCCAGCTTTGCGCAGTGACAAGACCACACGGGGCAGCTTTACGCAGTGATAAGACCAAAGGAGACAGCTTTCTGCAGTGAGAAGACCACACGGGGCAGCTTTGCGCAATGACAAGACCACAGGGCGCTTTGCGTGAGTGATAAGACCAAAGGAGACTTTTCTGCAGTGACAAGACCACATGGGCCAGCTTTACGCAGTGACAAGACCACACGATGCAGCCTTGCACGGTGATAAGACCAAAGGAGACAACTTTGTGCAGTTTAGGGTTTAGGTTTAGGGTTAGGCTTTTCAGATCGACTTGACAACTTTTAAGACCGAAAAGACAAGACTCCGCAAATAAAGACGTGAAAACACTCTGCCTCGCCAGCTTTTCAGACCGATAAGACAAAGACTCATAAAGCAAGCCATGACTTCTCCTTTGCAAAGTAAGGCGTGACAACACTATGCCTCGCCAACTTTTCGCACCAACATGACAACACTCTACCTCCTCAGCTTTTCAGAATTAAAAAACAAGACTCTCTACTCTGCATGAAATTACCCACACCATGCCAACCATGGAGCTTATAAAAGAGGGTTGAACCAAACCCAACTCTACACAACACATACCCAGCTATGGACTCTTCGGCAAACTTCTACGCGAGGTTGTTGAAGAAGCAAAAGTGGCTTAAGCAGAAGAGGAAACAGCTACAATACCCAGATAAATCAATGAAAGATGCTCCGGTACCACCACGTTTTCCGATCCCGCAATGTGTGTGTGGCGAACTGGCAGAGATCATTCAGTCCACACACCCAGACACCGCTGCCAGGGCGTACTACACATGCGGGCACCACCTCGTAAGTGTTTCTTTCGGGCGTATCGATTTTCCTTTCCCAACGTTCAATTCCTTATTTTTTTAACTTCATCCCCATTTAATGGCAGCCCGAGATGCGCTGCCACTTCTTCCAGTGGATCGACGGCCGGAGATGTACGACAGGCATTCATCCAACGAAGTACATGTGAACTACTCGGTGCGGGCGAGAACTTCGCGGCGGTGGAAACCTTACGCATCGGGACCTGCTCAGAGGCACCGAAGAGCCCAAGATCGCCGGTGTAATCCATATCGATGGCGTGAGTTATCAAGAATTTACATCCTTATTACGCTTTTACATCATGCGGTGTACTTACATCATAGAATCGCGGGACATGGATGACTTCGACATACCGGCCGACGTGGGCAAATCCCACGACAAGGGCAAGGAAAACTCTCATGCATCCGAGCCCTGTTATCCGGCATTATCGGCTATTATCTCGTACTCGCCATATTGTATATCGATATCTCGATTGGGGTTGCAATGCGGTTTTTTCCATATATTCCAAGTCACATGAAATTATGAAACCCTAATGTCCAAACCTAAAATCCAATTTTTCGCAACCTAAATCCTAAATTTTTGAGACAATTCCATAACACATATCAAATTCTCCAAATAGTACACAATCAAGTCCACTGTACAATTCCTGATTTTGCAAAAAATGTAACCCTAATTTACAAACCTACGTGCCCGTATTTCTTAATGAATGTTTTTTTACAAATATAAGTGCCCGTTCAAACCCTTATTGAAATGACTGAACAAAACTTTGTATTCGTAAAACCGCTAACCAAAACTGGAAACCGTAATTTTTTCCCCATTTGTGCAAACCTTGAACTTTGTTATATCCCGTGTTATGCGAATTTGTTTGCATATATTTCTATTGTTATTTTGTTTTGCTATATTTCTATGCGTATATCCAGTGTTATCCGGCTGTTATCTGTGTACTCACCATATTGTATATCGATATCTCGATTGGAGTTGCAATGCGGTTTTTTTCCATATATTCCAAGTCACATGAAATTATGAAACCCTAATGTCCGAAACCTAAAATCCAATTATTCGCAACCTAAATCCTAAATTTTTGAGACAATTCCATAACACATATCAAATTCTCCAAATAGTACACAATCAAGTCCACTGTACAATTCCTGATTTTGCAGAAAATTTAACCCTAATTTACAAACCTCCGTGCCCGTATTTCTTAATGAATGTTTTTTTACAAATATAAGTGCCCGTTCAAACCCTTATCGCAATGACTGAACAAAACTTCATATTCGTAAAACCGCTAACCCAAACTGAAAACCCTAAAAAAAATTCCCATTTTTGCAAACCCTAAAAATTCTTTTCCATTTTTTTTCCTAAACCCTAATCTCTATTTTGCATCCAATCTAAACCCTAATTTCCATTTTGCATGCAAGACGGTCGGTGGGCGAAGTCTGCTGCGGAGTGGGGCGGCGAAGAACTAGTTCTTGCCGACCGAAGCAAGAATCGAAGTTCTTCTTCCCGGCTAGCGGCATTTAGTTGCTCGCCCTCCCGATCGGCATCAACTCGCTTGTCTTGCCCACCGACGGCAAAGATGTGCGGGAGGAGGGCTACACCGAATTTTGGCGCTCGGGGCTAAAATCGGAATTAAAAATCGCCATGTATTAAATCACCAAATCTCTCCACGCAAAGGAGCACAACTCCTGCCACTAGGTAGTCGTGGTCGATTATTTAAGGTTGTTTGGTTTGTGGTCCTAATAAATAAGGGGCGATTTGCTCAGTAACACTACACAGATACCACGAGTTAAAAAATAATATCGATGTGTCACTGATATGTGGCCCCATGGCCCACCTGTCATACTCACATTGGATGTTATTTTCTAATTTATACATCATTGCAATGTTACTGAGCAAAATTTTCCAATAAACAAAGCCAAAATTTGGTATAACTAAAACTTGAATAAAGTCAAAGTTTGGCAAAAAGAACATTGTTTTGGATTACAGCCAAGCAAAATTCTGACGTTACCAAAATTTTGGTGAGCGGTTTTCTCACCTTCGGATTACCCGTGTGTGACATTGAATTTCGTTGGCGTTACCAGTTTTTTTATTAACATTACTAAATATTAGTAGCAAACCAAATAATAACCAATTTTAATTAGTGTTATCAAATTTTGGTTTTGTTCGCGTTAGTCACAAACCCGTTAGTTGATAGTTGACACACATGTAATTATAAATTTTTGGTATATCTATGATATTTTTTAAAAAATGTTGGCTCCTATTGGTTGGAACAAAATTTCATGCAAGTTGATCTATAGACGCGCTTCATCCAGCCATCCTAAGACAAACGCAGTGGTGTCCAAATGGGCCGCTCGGCCCGGCACAACACGGGCTCGGCTAGGCACGACCCATTTAGACACAGCCTGTGTACTATTCGTGTCGTGTCGGGCCAGTCTACAGGCCAGTCCATGGGCCAGGGCGCCAGCCCAGACATGGCCCGTGAGGCATTCGTGCTGGGCCAGGCTGGCCCGAGCCCGTTTGGCCCATCGGGCCAGATGTGGCCCGTTTGACCCCTCAGAACAAAAAAAAATCCAAAAAATCCAGAAAAATTAGAAAAATGTGTAGAATTCAGAAGTAGATATGAAAATTTAAAAAATGAGACAATCATATTGAAAATGTAATAAAGAGCTTTATTGATGTCCAACTGGCTGCCTCGTTAAAACCTTCGCCAAGTAAAAACTCAAAATGAGAAAACCTTGGCAAAGGAAAAAGAGTACAGCCTATAGCTCTACAATTCCACATACATGATACATCTTTGTTTTATGTGTCGGTGTCATTGTCTAAGTACAGATTTTCGAACACCTCCGATAACTCTGGATTTTCCACAGAATGTTGTGTTCGTGAATCAGCTTATTCCCAATCCTTCACATTTAGAAGGATCTCTACCATCTCACTTGTGAGACTTGTTCTTCTCTCCTCCAATATCCTTCCAGGAAGACTGAAAGCAGACTCGGAGGAAACCGTAGAGACAGGAACAGTTAACACATCACGTGCAAGTATGGATAGCATGGGATATGTTAACTTATGGGCTTGCCACCATTGCAAGATGTCGAAGCTTTCTAAGTTGAAATCCACCGTATCGCTGTCCAGATAGGTGGATAGTTCTCCGCTCCTTGTGGGTCTTGGTTGAGCAGGCGTTGGTGTAGAAGAAGAAGAAGAACTCCTAGACCTGGACCTGAAGGAAGAGACACCGAAGATCGCGCCCCACATATTTGTCTTCCCACTTGAGGTGGGAGCTACTGGAGGTCGTTGTGAACGGACTCCCCAAAACTTATTTTCATACCTTTGGTAAACCAAGAACGAACTTCTGCAAAATAGTTAGTATAATCTAGCCCCGTAGCATCACTAAGAGATCAATTACAGTACCAAATGCATCAATTTTAGCCCTAGGATCTAAAAGAAATGCAAATGCATATATGTAAGGGATTTCTCGCCAATATTTAAGGTATTTAGATTTCATGGAAACAACAGCATCACGTAAAACTATGTTATTTTCAAACATTTTCAAATAAGTAGCAATCCGTAAAATAGTATGCACAATGATAGGAGATGTTGGATAGTAGACAGCGGACAAAGTAACAGTTGCCTCATAAAAAATTTCTAAAAATGATAGTACCTTCTCAGCAACGAACCAATGTTGCTCAGTTAATAGCATAGTACCGTCAGTGCTAGGATAGTGCGTTGAATAAATACAGAAAAAGTGCTCTTGTATGGTAAAAGATTCTTAAGCATGAGGTAAGTAGAGTTCCACCTTACCTCCATGTCCAAACCGAACTTTCTTGGACGTACACCCATCGCCCTGCAGAAGTTCTTATATTATGTTATTCTTATGTTAGAATTATTCAAGAAAGAAATCGCATCACGAAAAGCTTTAATATACGGACTCAACCTCTTCAAACCACATTTGACTATAAGGTTGATAATAGGACAAGCGCATCGTTGATGTAGCAGGAAGGAATCGGCATATGTACTCAACACTGGAATAAGAATATCCATGGCCCTAGAGTTTGAAGCGGCATTGTCTAAAGTAATTGCGAATATTTTGTCTGTAAGACCAAAGTCTTCCACGACTTTGATAATACAGTTCGCAATATTCTCCCCCATGTGTGCTACATCAATTAATTTCAAACCTATAATCCTTTTCTCCATTACCCAGTCGTCGTTAATATAATGCGCAACTACACTAAGGTAATCCTCCCTAGCCCGACCACTCCATATGTCCGAGGTCAAGGCCACCAAAAATGTGTACATACTAAATAGTTCCTTTATTTTATTACGACGTTCATTATAGTATTTCACTAGATCCCTAGTTGTTGTCTGTCTAGAAACGGAAGTAAATCTAGGATTATGCGCAGTCCAAATGTAATTTTGGAAAGAAGCAGACTCGTCAAAGCCTAATGGTAAATCCTTAGAAGCAATTAAACGACAAAGAGATTGGCGGACTACCTGAGGATAGTAGTCCCAGCTAGATACCGTACGGTCGGGGTTGTATTGCAGCTGCGTTTGCCTCATCGCCAATCCTTGCTTGGTTCGACACCTTGTAGCATGTCTAATCAAGTGTCCCGTTCCACCTATAGACTTTGCAGACAATTCACGGCGACAAATTTTACAAATAGCATATGGTACCTCATTTCCCGCTGTGTCTTGCCTGGTTGTCCTGTCGAAATTCTCCCACACTCCCGATGTAGATGGCCTCGACCTCTTTGCTCCGGTTGCCGTTGAGACTGATGCTGACGTGGAGGCTGACGACGGAACTCCACCTTGCTCCTCCAGTGAAACCTCCGATTGGTTTGAGGTAGCCGCAGCCGCCTCTATAGACGCAATTTCGTCCGATGAAAGTCCGAACTCACTAAGAGCAAAGCTGTCGTAAGGACTGTCCATAACGAAAACTGCAAAATCGAAACTAACACTATTACTACTTTAATCTTAGTATAACAATAATTAGCAATAAAAGTATTACAAAAATAGTATTGTACCTCTTTCGCTGATTGAATGAGGGGGGTATGGTGCCTATTTATAGAAAAAATTTCGGACTTTTTTCAAATTTTTTTGCTATTTTTTAAGCCCCAACAGTCAAAAAATCTCCCATCGGCCGAATTTTTGGTAGTGCCATCTTGATGCCAAGCACGCCCACAGCACGACCCATTTCATGTGCCGCCTCGCCTGTCTTCTTCTCCCCGTCCCCCCTAACGCCGGCCTCTGCTTGCCGTGCCGGCCGCCGACAACACCACCCGGCTCTTCGCTTCAGCATTGCCTCGACGACATCACATCATGGCTGGTGCGACCGCCGCCTTGACGGCTCGACGACACCTCCTCGCCTCCCATGGCATGGCGACCTTCTTGCCTCCTCGCCTCCCAGTGGCCCCACGTCGTCGACCCATTGCCTCCTCGCCTCCCGTGGCGCCGCCTCGCGACACCACTGCCGCCTCCTCCTCTCGCTCTGCTCGGTCAACACCATGCACCGCCTGCCGCCTGGCCGCCTCCTCCTCCCGCTCGTGTGAGAAAAGCGCCAGCGCCGCGACGCTCTCTCCCTCCGCTCGGCCTCGGCAGACACCGTCTGCCCAGCCAGCGCTCCGACCCTCGCCTCGCCTCCCATTGCGCCCGTCTTTGGCGTGCCACCATGCCATGCTCGTGCACGTGTCGTGCCTAGCACGTCCTAGCACTGTTCGTATTGTGTTGGGCCACCGTGCCGAGGTGATGGTCCAGACACAACCCGGAGTATCGTGCCTAGCCGGGATGACCTATAAACAATACGAACTGTACCCTATTTAGATCGGGCCAATAGCACTGTGCTTCGTGCCGGTCCGGTTGGACCGACCCATTTGGCCAGATCTAGACAAACGGCTGCCAAAACAGAAGAACTTGTACACACTGCAGACGCTTTCCCTTTCCCAAAACCAAAAAACCTCTCACACTTCACAAGCCGAGCGAGCAATGGACGCGGGGGGCGAGCAGCTGAGTCTGGGCGCGGTGCGCGACGCGCTGATCCGCGAGGAGGACTCCATCGTGTTCGCGCTCATCGAGCGCGCCAAGCGCCCGCGCAACGCACCGGCCTACTCGACAGCCGCCGGCGCCGACGGCCGGTCCCTCGCCGAGTTCTTCGTCCGGGAAGCCGAGACCCTGCACGCCAAGGTAGTAAGCTTCGTTCGTTCTTGATTTCCTCTTGATGATCCAGAACCTTAGCTGTTTGGACTAAGTAGGAAATAAGGCAGGGTAGAAGTCACATGGATTTATTTATAATTTTAGATTGCTTATCCGGTTACTGTAATTGTTTCAGGTTTTGATTAGATTGTTCCATCCTTTGTGACCATACTGTAGTGTAGGCATGATGAACTTGTATAGGAAGTTGGAGTTCTTCATGCCTTCATGGTGTGGTGGGACTTTGATGCTTCCCTCATGGCATTTCTGGGGTGGCACCCTTCCTAATTTGATCTTGTGAGATGTTTACTTGAGGGCTTTGATTAGATGCTAGGTAGCACACTAGCACTTGAGTACACAGGGATTGACAAAAAGCTGCTTTTTGCCAGCCACCTTAGTCCTAATATATGTGTGCTGGCAGACTCTTCTGTGAAACACAGTCACAAAAATCTTGGATGCCAGACTTGGATTTGATTTTTTGGGTGTGCACATATGTTCTTGGCATCTCTCCACTTGGGTCTCCATCATTTGATGAATCGATGTATTTGATCTGATCTCATCCACTTGTCATATTCGGAGGGTGAAATGTTAATACGTGTGTTCTGTTATTCATCTTGCTTATATTGTCTTGATGAATTCATTTTGAGTTTTTGACTACCTCCAAAGGACAAACAAAGAACCTGAAATCTGACCAAGATCGTTTTAACTAAGAACCAATATGATTGATCATTATTTTGCTGGTACTTTACTAGATAGGGAAGAGTAAAGTCCATTACCGGTCCTTAAACTTTTTATCTTTGTGTCATCGGTCCATAGACTTTCAAAGTGTGTCATCCCGTCCCTAAACACTGTTTGGGTCTCAAACATAGCTCTCTTGCTTAGGCACAGTAATGGCACACTTTGAAAGTCTATGGACCGGGATGACACAGCATAAAAAAGTTTAAGGACTAATTTGAAACCCAAACAGTGTTTTAGGGACCGGGATGACACACTTTGAAAGTCTATGGACCGGGATGACACAGCATAAAAAGTTTAAGGACCGGTAATGGACTTTACTCGATAGGGAACATGTTTTAACTTTTCATGTTTTAAGTTGCATCCTAGGCAGCACTTCCTATCAAAACATTCAAACTTAAATCAAACAACATAGTAGCCAGCGGTGGTATAGCTATGCTTATTGTGTGATATTTACACCTGTGAAATTTCATAGGCTGGACACTATCAAAAGCCAGAAGATGTTCCATTTTTCCCTCAAGATCTTCCGCCAACTCTCTTTCCTACCAAAGGTTACCCAAAGGTGCATACTGGGCTTTAATATTACAATATCAAGAATTGATGACTTATGATCGCTGAGATTTTGAATTCGTATTGCTTTATTCTTAGGTTTTACACCCTTTTGCTTCATCGGTCAGTGTGAATGATGCAATATGGAAGATGTATTTCAACAAATTGCTCCCACTATTCACTGCAGATGGTGATGATGGTAACTATGCAGAAACAGTTGCATTAGATTTTGCATGTCTGCAGGTATATGTTGTATGTTATCATTTCTTTTACTTATGTTACATCTAATTGCTACTTCTAGATGTGCCCTTTTAATTACTAACTGCTGATTAATTACTGTGAAATCAGTGTATACCAGTGAAATATATTGATCCTTTTCTTTTAGGCTCTCTCGAGAAGAATTCATTATGGAAAATATGTTGCTGAGGTGAAGTTCAAAGATGCTCCTCAAGATTATAGTCCACTGATACATGCTAAGGTTAATTTTGCTAACATCTCATATGTTGCTTTCCCAAATTGTTTTCAGTATCTTACAGTATCGATTGATTTACTGAAATTATGTATAGTATTTTGAATAATATTTGGTGTTTTCATGTCCTATTTATATTGATGTCAAGTTTGAACAATAGCCATCAAGTTTATGTATGATCCACCGAAGAGAAGCTCAACTTTTCCCCCCTCAATTGGTTAGTTTTGCGTGTGACATGCCAGTATGTGAGTATGTCACATTTTCACATCTTCTCAATGTTGTATGCAAGCCCTTAGTCCTATTCTAATGATTTTTGTGGTCATGTATCTTCTGCTTCGAAGTTCTTTAGATGCTAAGCTCCAGCATTCATTAGCATTTCCTGATAGGAACTGCCAGTCAGAATTGAGCCTTTAATTTGCTTTATCGTACTGGTCGATGCAGGACAGCAATGCTCTGATGAACTTGCTAACATTCAAGGCAGTCGAAGAAAAGGTCAAGAAGAGAGTAGAGAAGAAGGCCAGGATATTTGGACAGAATGTCACTTTAGAAAACAGTGTTGGCAAGCAAGAAGGCAATGCCGGTGATGGTGAATGCAAAGTTGATCCTAAAGTGCTTTCTAAGCTATATGATCTGTGGGTAATGCCGTTGACGAAGGATGCTGAAGTTGAGTATCTTCTCCGCCGTCTTGACTGATTTAGCAAATAGTTTCAGTCTTTCAGCTGCAAACATGATGTACGCTTTTGAGCTTTAACATATATATGAAACAAAGTGAAGGGGCTTCATTGAATGTGTGGCATTGAGGAAAGCCACAGAGACGCTAGAGCAACTTTGAGAGTGAGTGACTATAAAAATTTCCAGTCTCGTGCTGTAAAGCGAAAAAACACACGGTGGTATTTGAGTCATATTGCCTGATGACACTGAATCATATTCTCCTTGATTGTAATAATTTTACATCCAGTCTGTTGTCCATATTGATGGACATTAGAAGAGAGTGATACATATCAGTAGATGGAATCTTAAACCGCATAATAAATATTAATTTTCTTTTACACATATATAAACAAAAACATTAACTCCATCTAATACATCACCTGCTACTACTATTACCTGGAAGTTAAAATTTTGAGCATGTAGATCGTTTACCTTTAGAAGTTAAAGTTGATGCTGGTTGTTAGAATATGAATCTTTTTATATTTTATTATTTGTATATAGCACATCTTCCTTGTACTCCATATATATATTGTCTATTAGGCCTTTTGAATATACACACAATATTCATAACATGGTATCAGAGCTACAGATTGCTGACTTCTTCACGAAGCCACATACTAAGGTACAACATTTGTATTTTCTCTCCAAACTCAGTGTGTGTGATCTACCATATGTTTTTTTTAGGGGGGAGGGTGTTAGAATAGGAATCATTTTGTATTTTTTATTTGTATATGGCATATCCTTCTTGTACGCCCTATATATATTGTCCATTGGACCTCTTGAATATACACACAATATTTATAACATGGTATCCGAGCTACAGATTGCTGACTTCTTCACGAAGCCACAGACTAGGGTACAGTATTTGTATTTTCTCTACTAACTCAGTGTGTGTAATCCACAATGAGTTTGAGAGGAGTGTTAGAATAGAAATCATTTTGTATTTTCTTATTTGTATATGCCATATCCCTCTTATACTCTATATATATACTGCCCATTGGGCCTCTTGAATATACATACAATATTCATAACACTGACTTCCCTCCCTGACATGCTGTCCATTGCCCATTAGGCTACACGTCAACAGCCACTTTCTTTCACTCTGAACCAAAGTCGCGACTCAGTTTCTCACGGCCATCGGCCTCTCCAGTCCTCAACTGGCACATCGCGGCGAGAAGGTGGGAGGCCAGGGGAGGAGGCGACAGTGGTGGAGCTAGAAATTTTGTGTTAGGGGTGCACCATTGATGATAAAGATGGGGCTATTAAGCTATTATCGGCTGAACGAAAGTTAGTGTCAGATAAACCATGCATTATAAATATTGTATTTACATGATACTTAATGTTTCTATATAATTAGTTAGGCTTTTTTCCTATCAATTGACCACTTTACATATTTAGTTGTAAAAACAACTTAATTTTACGGAGTGATGATGATGACAATTATTAACATTGGTAAATAAGTTTTAAAAGTGTGGACATATTATTAAAAATGTGTAGCCATTCCATAAATTTTTATGGGTACACCACACGGCCCGCTTGACAGTTCACGTACCCTACCACTCGAAATACACGTACGGTTTTAGTACATCTATACTTAGTGCGTCAGCATTGATGCAGCCTATTTACGTCGCATGTCTTCAAAATTTGTAAGCAAAATAGCGATTAGTTTTGAATCATTGCACTCACTATGATGGTTGCAATGGTGCAAACAAATCGAGTATTGGACACTTGATTTTTGAGTTAGAAACTAAAGAAGTTCCTAAGAACTAAATAAAATAAAATAAAAACACTTTTGTACCTTTCACATGGAGCCACATAGGTAGAGAAAAAAATGTGTTAGACTGTCTACAAAATCTGAAAAGGGGCATGGAATACAATTTGCATTTAATTCTCTTAAGTATTATCAAATTGCAATCAAGATCAATTTCAATTGGAACTATAGCAAAAAAAAAAGGTATATAAGATCATTTTCAAAAAAAATTAGGGGTGCTCATGCATATCTGGCACCCTAGCTGGCTTCGCCCATAGGAGGCAGTGGCGGGGTCGCGGAGGTAAGCGAGGAGGAGACGGCAATGCTTGCTCGGCCAGCACGGAGGAGGCGGCGGCGATGCTTGCTCGGCCAGCACGGAGTAGGAGGCAGCGGCAACGCAGGAGAGGATTCAGATGAAGAGGATACGGTGCGGTGAACTCGAGACATCAGCGCGGCGAGGGACGGGCGCCTTCATCTATGTCTTTTTCTCGTGCGCCGTCGCTGCCTCCCCTCTCTTCCCCGGCACCGTCACTTCTCCTCCAAGGTACCGTCGCCTCCTCTCCTTCCTTCCCTCCCGGTGCCTTCTCCCATCCCGATGCTACCTTATAGCAACACCATCTCTCCTCCTCGCTACCTGGCGAGTTGCAACGCGAGGGGACAGGACACGAGACAGGAAGGAGTGGGACAACGACGAATTTTGGTGTGTGCATGCAAAGAAGTGGAGCGGTGACAGTTTGGGTTAGTGGTGTCCAAATAGGCAGCATGGTTCGACCCGACACGGGGACAGGCTGAGGTGGCGACCCAAGTATGGCACGGCTCATCGGGACATGCCGACCTGACCCATCTGGACATCGAGTCGTATCGTGCTTGGATTGTGCCAATAGTACCGTGCCTTGGGCCAGGCCGACAGGTACGACCCATTTGGCCACCTCTAGGTTAGGTGGCTGCAGAAGAAGTAGGGGTATGAACGCTCTTGCGAGTTGCGGGGAGGAAGGAGTTAGACGATTTTCTCGCTGTGTGGAGGTAAACCTCTTATTTTATTAGTAGTGATAAGTGGTCACTGCAACACAATGGAGACATCATGCATAACTGTGGTGATTGATCCCGAGGGCCTGCTGAATTACCAGCAAAGCTGGTACAACCCCTTTATTATATGTCCCTCTTTTTGTGCTACATCCTAGTAACATTTCTTCCTAAGATTGTCTCGAGTATATCATTGGCACATTAAGTTGGTTCTATATAGTTGCGGAAGCGAACCATCATGGATGCAAATTATGCCCAAATTTCAGGTTTGCTTGTTCCTCTGACTTGTGAACAAATTAACTTGTTCCTTATTTGAAATAGATACCCTCCTGCATGACGTAAACAGCAAACTGAAGTGCTGTGATTTGCTGTGGGGCGGACAGCATAACTGCCGCCATGGTTAGGTTTCTGATGGCCCCAGAAATGACTTCATATCAATAGTTTGAGGTCCAACTGCTTAAATGTGCCCTCCAGCAGTGCTTACAAAAGTTTACTATCATTCATGACCACAACTTTTATTTGACAGAATATTCAGGTGCACTGGTTCACAATTTCTGCATTAGTAAAAAAAGACCAAGTTGCATTACAAGTACTGGCACAAATAACTTTTATACACACAGACATTTTGATTCCTACACTCCCTTCCCCCAGGATAGCCCAACACACAACCTAGATAACAAGTGCAAGTAACTACGGCAGCATATCTATGATCTATCACCCTTGACAGTGCAGCATCTCTGGTGATAAGATGCTGGAAATTTTTGCTGTCAGGCCATCTATTTTCAGATCATCCTGTGCCTTTATCCTGTCGGTTTCACTGGTGCAAACAGTTGCAGATGCATTGCATTCTTCAAACCGGAAGCAACCAACAAGGTGATCATTGGTCAGCCCAGCAGCCTGCATGAAGGAATATATGACTGTTGGGCCCACACTTCGGAATCCTCTTCGGACCAAGTCTTTGCTAATCATGTCTGCCTTGGGACTCTTGATGGGGACTTGGTTTGGACATCGGAACTTGCTTACTATTGGCTTTTGGTTCAAGAAACTCCAACAATATTGATCAAAGGAACCAAATTCATCTACAATCTGCATCAGGTCACAACCATACTAGTAAGTTCAGGCAACCGAACTACAAACAAAATTACCAAGAAAATGAAGCAATTTTTCTTAACCTTAAGTATCTGTCGAGCATTTTCAACGATTGCTCTGAGCTTTTGTTCTGACAAGAGAGAGCTGGCAATGCTGCCTGGTGCCACAAGCTTCTTCTCATTCATCTTAGAGACGGCGAAAGGGTCAAAGTCTGTGAAAATCTCCCTGGAGGATTTGTTATAGATGTTAGTGACTGATGAAGTTTGCATGCACTAATTTCCTCATTTCCTTATAACAACCAAAGTACGAGTACCTGCAGATGTGCCTTCTCTTGAGAATCTCAGGCCATGTAAGCTCAGCTAATGCACTAGACAGGACAAGTAGCTCAAATAGTCTCCTGCAAATTGGCAGAAATTAGGCACCCCTGAACTCGATTAACTCCTTTCCGTACACAACAGAGACAAAAGGAAAACAATATAATTTGCATACCTGTCATCATGGACAGGCACTCCCCATTCCTCATCATGAAAAGTGACATAGCAAGGATCTGTAAAGAGAGAGAAAAAGGCAGTGAAAACCTAGTAGCTCAATTTCACTCGTGACATATCATAAGATATATTTACTTCATCAAGAAGGCAAAGAAAAGCAAACATAACCAAGAAAACATGCAACATCACATGTGAATATCTGATGATGTAAAACAGAAGAATATATTGCACCTGAATAATGTCATGTCCACATTGATACCTGCTCTGCAGTTTTCAGGTTGACAAAGTTGCTTTTTCTTGCACAATTATTACAGTTTTAATAAGTGAGCACCAATAGCATGATGAACATCAAGTAATACAGGCTAGGCAATCATACAATGAGGGCGAAGTTATTAGCTGTTTGAACACATTATCATTACTGATTTATTATTGTTGTGTGCATCATCAACTGGAGCCTAGAGTCCTAACTGTATGCAGCATGCTTGGATGAAACATGATTGATGCTGATGCAAAATGTCAAGCAAACTCTTGAGGTGATGAAGATTATGACAATTGTAATGAAAGAAGAAAAGAATCTTACAAGTCAAGAAGGTGTTATTAATTCTAAATGAAAGTACCTCTTCAATCTCACCATAGTAGGAAAGTTCATAAACCACATAGGCTACTTAACTAATCAAAACAGCAGTACTCAAGCAAACCATCTCTAACACCGCCCCAGTATAATCAGCTACTATTTAACTCATCACATGACGATAGTCAACCAAACTATAGCTAGCATACTGAAAGAGAAACTATAATAATTTTGCTGAGTAATGCAACTTGGGGAAAAGGGTATACTGTAATTCTGAACCAGGAAAAGGTTCCTGTAATGGGTTATCTTTCTTGAGGAACAACAGATGCTAGAGGCCATGGCAGCAGTTGTACCACACATAACTCCATAAAATCTTATGAAAAATACCATGAGAAGTGACGATGATTAATAGCAAATGATCTAGGCTATCCAGCAGAAGGAAAGTACTTCAGCTCTATTGGGCAAACAATCAGAATGGACAGAAGAGTACATACTAGTATCTCAATCAAAGGCTGATGTGATTAGTTAGAATCATCAAATTTATTTCAGCATTGAGACCTACAGTAATGCCAAACAACTCCAAGAACACAAGAAGCTCACCGGTGGTCGGAGTCACCCACGCGCATCTCCTCTTGTGAACAAACTCAGTTGGGGCCGCGGCAGCAACCACCCCTTCCGAGACATCTTTGTTGACCACCTTCCCCCGCTTTGGCACACCCGGCTTGTTCCGGCTCACGGGCCTCATGACACCCCCAATCCTCCCAGTGGAAGCCCGGCTGCGGAACGACTCAACGGAGGTGTCCGAGGAGCAAGATACATTGAGTGACAGGTTGAGGCTCCGTGGCGGCACGTCATGCTTCCTTGGCGGCTGCGCCGGCGGCGGGGTTCCCCTTGGCGATGGCAACGGGGACGAGCCCTTGGCGGCCGCGCCACCGCCTGCATTCTTCTTCACTTCCTTCTTGTCCTCCGCCACAGCAACGGCAGGCCTCTCTGATGTTGCCACAGTTGCTGGCGCCGCCTTCCGAATCGGCTTCGGGGCGGGCTTCCGGGCATTCGCCGGACAGGACCTGGCCTTGTTGCCGCCGGGCATCAGCACCGGCCTCGCCTCCGCCTCCGCATCGGCTGGCGCCACGTTCAGCGACCGCACCCTCGGCGCCCCGGACATGGAAGCCATTTCGTCGAACACTCCAAGAACCCAACCTTGCAGCCAAAACCGAGCTCAAAACTCCCCAAATTCTTCAACTTTTCCGGATGAACTCCGCAAGAATCGAACCCACCCGAGAGCTGCACCAGCTAACTCCTCACAAGACACAAGAACTGAGCACGCGAAAGATTAAGCTCCAACCTTGCGACGGAGATCGAAGCACCTCCTCAAGATCCAAACTTCCCCAAGAAACCACTCAAATCCGAAGGCACTGGACCGAGCCCCAAACCCAGAACCCTACATTAAACGCATCCATCAGCGCTTCTCCCCCAAGAACCGGGTGCCACGTCAGCGGGGAAGCAACCCTAGAGAAGAGAAGAGCAGCACCGGACGGCGGCAACGGCGATGGGGAGGCGACGGGTGGGATTGGGGAGGAAGAATCCAAGGCAAGGGGTCGAGCAGTTGTTGAGACTTGTCACTTGTGTGAGCCGAAGTCTCGGACCTGCAGGGGAAGGAGTGGTGGAGTGGTGTGCTATTTAACTTGTCTGTGAGGGGCGCGCTGCAAAATTTGCTGTATGTTTGCGCTCTGGTCCCCTGCAGACAGGGCTACTACGGCCAACGCCGTTTTGGTCGTGTCTGGGAAGAAAGAAAGCCAGAAAATCTCACTGACCCTGATTTTTTTTTTTTTGTCTCTTTCGTGCTTTAAATTGTCTAGTTTAGTCTCACGTACCAGGATATGTTTGGTATCCAAACTTTACCATAATTTTTTATGGCAAAGCGTAACATGTCACATATTTTATGACGCACAAATCGTCCGTTATAACCATGGCATACTTTGGCACAAAAATGAGTATACGATGAGCGAGCCAGGTGACTAAGAAAGTACTCCAAATGCTAGCACCGTTCGCTCAAACTTGCCTTAGGCAAGTGTTGCAATATTTGTGTTGAGTAACTGTGGCTGGTGAGACTAATCTGATCGATTACCTTGTAGACAAATATAAAATCACTTAGAACAACATAAGAACAAAATAGTAGATTGAACACAGGGATATGAGGGGACTTCTGGCTTCCCTTTATTGCTCTTCTGTAAAATTGTAGTATAATGATTAAAGTCACCCCTTTATATAGGCTATATGATGGATGAGGAGTCCACCATAGGCCAGGCCTGCCTAGCCTGAGCTCGATTTCTTAACAGTCCTCCTTGGGCACTCATCTGTCATGTTTATGTCTCATCAAACTCCATAAAAAAAAACCAATGAGAAAATTTTGGAGAAATTGTACATGAAACATGTTCTGCTGTGCTACACGAATTGCCTCATTAAAAACCTTAGCCGAGAAACTTCAGGAAAAACTCATCAAGGGAAAAATAATACAATCCACCCAATTTCATCTAATTTTCAGGATTTATTCTTTGGGTACTCGATCTTCGTAATCAAGTTTCAATAATGACTTCGTGAAGATTCTCTCTCTGAATTCTGCACTTCTCTAAGTCTCTGCGACGACCCCGAGGTGCACCACCCCTGGGACCTCCTGTGCGCCCTGGACCAGTCCCAAGATCAGTCGTTGATCCGCACAGTTTCAACCACGGTGTTATCACAGCCATACAACAACTATAGAACAAGCAGACAAAACAATGCTAATAGCAAAAGACCTTATGGTCAAGATTCTTACAGAGGGGCCCCGCAGGGCTACAACACAGCGGAAAAGCAAAATCACACGCAGGACCATTCGACGCGCCCACAAGCTATCGAGTGGAGGACGTCTCCTAGCACGCATGGTCTTAGAAGACCTCCTCTTCAAAGAGGTCGAAGGTCCCTGGGTCTTCTTCGGCTGCTGATCAACCAGAGGGCAAAGCCGTGAGTACTTTGAATGTACTCAGCAAGTCGCATGGAGATTAGTGCAAATAATATCATGCTGAAAGCATCTAGGCCCCTAAAAATTGTTTTGGTAATTAATGATAATATTTGAATATGGGATTAACGTGTTTATTGAGTATTTACAAGGTTAAGTCCCATTGGTGAGTTTGATGACATAAAGATGCATGCTGAAGGACTACATGAAGATCAAAATGACTCAAGGTCAAGGTACAAGTAGTCTAGGATCCTTTTGTATTTTACCGGTCTTAGGAGATTTTGTTGGAAGACCGGATTATAGGTTAAATGCCGTACCATTAAGAAGGATCATGACTAGTATCTTGATAGCATGTTCTTGTGCCTTATGGATCAATTTAGGATTATGCATGCATTTGAATTTGTTTTTGGATTTGAATTGGATAGTTGTTCTGAAAATTGACAGCACAAACGGTAGTACCGGAGCTTTAATGGCGAAACTACCGCTGGGCGGTATGACCGCATATTTGTTGGCGGTACTACCGTGGGCTGTTCGGACTATCCTTGATCGTATGGTTAAAAAGGTGGTCCGAACGACCCAATTGATCTGAACCATTCACATGGCTAGTTCATTTCAGTGCGCTGTCTAAATTTCTCTGTGTTACGGTAGTACCGCAAGTTAAAGCGGAACTACTGCTCTGCGGTAATTCCTTTTATTTAAAGGCGGTACATAAAAACCAGTAAGTCACATTTTTGGACTTGGCTGTTTTCCAGTGGCACGGTAATACCGGCGTTTGAAGCAAAACTACTGTTGAGCGGTAGTTCCACATGTTTCTTGGCGGTAATACCGTGGGCTGTTCGGACCGTCCTTGTTCGAATGGTTAAAAAGGTGGTCCGAATGGCCCAATTGATCTAAGCCGTCCACGTGTCTAATTTGAAATTGCTAAGTTCTCTAGTCGCTACTACATAGCGGTAGTACCGCAAGTATTGAGCGGAACAATCGTTCCTCGGTTGTTCTGATTATTATGTGGCGGTATAAAAAATACATAGAAGCTCCATTTTGGCTAGATTTGCAAAACCCTGAGAACGATAGTACCAGCGTTGTTTGAACGGTACTACCGTACAACGGTTATTCCGTTTTTAATGGAGCGGTATATGTTTTCCAGAGAAGTGTGTTTTTCAGCTGAGATTGAATTTACTTGAAACAGTAGTACCGCACTTAGGAGCGGTATGACCGGCTTTAGCGGTAGTACCGTATGATAGTTGGCGGTAATACCATGCCGCGATTTCAACGGCTATGTCAGAACATTTTAATGCCTCTGTTATATCCGTTACAGAACTCTGGCAAGGGTGCGGTAGTACCGGCCCTTAGTCGGCGGTAGTACCGCAATTCGCTGAAATTTGAGGATTTATGTCCCAACAGCTAGTATTTGTTGGTGAGGGTATAAATACCCCCTCACCTGCTCAAGGACGTAAAGATAGAGTTCATTTAACATCCTTAGAGCCTTGAGCATTCACTCAACACCAAAATTCCCTTGTGCATTCATTGTGAGGTGGTTGAGTTCATTCAAGTGCATTCATTCATCCTAGTTGATCCTATTGCACTTGAGCGCCGTCAAGCGAAGGTCATCGATTTGTTACTCTTGGAGTTGTGCCACACTCCTAGACGGCCTTGGCAATGGAGCACAGTGATCTCTTCAAGAATATTGTGAAGAGGCCCGGTGCAAGCTTGTGAGTGGTTTGGTGTTCGCTATCTCCGGAGCGGAGGAAGAACAACCATAGTGATCGAGGGAAGGCTTAATTCGTGAAGCCGGCTTGAGTTGTCAAGCTTCCTCAATGTGGACTAGTGAAGACTGGCAAGTCTTCGATACCACGGGAAAAACATCCTTGTCTCATTGTGGTTATTCCTAGTCTTTACTATTTTTTCCATTTACATTTCTAGCTTATTTCTTGCGTTGAATTGCTCAACTAGAAGTGTAACTTGTTTAGACTAAGTTATTAATTGGCTTAATTTGTTAATTTTTTAAAAAGTTTAAAAACCTCCTATTCACCCCCTCTAGTCGGTTATCCTTGATCCTACACATGCAAGGCTTGACAAGGATAGCTTTATGGTTACTTTGCTGAAAGCAATATTGACTTAAAATACAGTGAGTAGATTGCAAAACACAAGTTGAAAGATTAGCACATAAGTAAGCAAGTTTTCTTTGAAACAGCGCAGGACCACTCTGGTCACTGCCTAGACCACCCATGAGCATCCTACTCACACCCCAGACCACTCAGAAACAACCATGACCACCCATTTTTGAGAAAATCTAGCCCTTGCGTGAAATCACCAAGTATGTCCATAACCGAGGACACGGCTATTCGAATATATTTACACTCTGCAGAGGTGTACAGTTTTACCCACAAGACACGATTTCTATAGTTGGTTGGACATCCGTTGATGCCCCTACTCACTACCTTAGGTAAGTAGTCTAGAGCACGTGCCAAGGCCTTTATAAAGCTCTGTCTTGACTCGGTTCTGCTTCGCTAAGGTTTCGCCGTTCTGGCCCCCTCTTGCGCCATTTCCAACCTTAACAGAACCGACTCAAAACATTGCTAATTAGTTGGCTAGGTCCACCCCATCTTGAACTTATGGTTACACGGTATGACCCAGATCAATGGTGTACAAGGTTAAGTCCTTAGTTTGCTACTCAGGCGAGACATCCTCATCCCAATGTGCTTCTTGCACCCCCTTTACTGCACGATCACTTGCCCGAGTATAAATCGTTTTGGGTTCAACCCGGCCAAATGACCACCCTGGCTATGGCACAACAAATTTTAACAACAGTGGCCGCGCCACAATTTCATATATCCTTAAGTCAAGTTTATCATCATTGAATCATGAGGTCGAGAGACACCGCATATCTAAAGCAGGACTAGGCAATATATGCACTCTTGTTGGTATCACAAAGAGGTCCAACTAAGATTACCCAACCTATGGTGTCCAAGGGTACATGTCAACATGTGGATCGCAAGTATCCAAGGAGTCATACTGTCAAGCAGGTATTTAGCTATTTCCCAAAACCATTTTTATACAATTAGCCATGCATGTTGATATAAAACAATATACGTTTTGCAAACTGGGAACGACATGATCAAAAGTCTACGACTTGCCTTCGACAAAGAGCTGGGGTTCTTCGGTGGAGGTCGCCGGGTCCAAGGGCTCTTCCGCGAAGCCGGAATCTACACGCGCAAAAAGAGCCAAATAAGAACCACAAATCCAAATAAAACCAAAAACTGCCAAACTAAGAACCAAAAGAAAAGGCGCTGAAACAGAAACGGGCTCTTGGGAGGAGGTCCAACTGAGAGAGAGGTCGGAGGAGGTCCAACTGAGAGAGAGGTCGAAGGAGGTCCTAAGGAAGAGATCTTGAGGAAGAGGTCTTGAGGAAGATACGACGTGGTCGTAGGAGAGTTGAGCGAGGCTACAGGGGATGAAAGAGGGCTACTCAGGCTTTTATAGCCAAGGGATGATTGAGACTTGGAGACGCCCAAGTTCAAGGGTAGGTGAAGGAGAGGATGGGAGCAAGTAGGGGAGGAGACAAGAGAGGAAACGAGTACTGCAAAAGCAATAGCATTTAATGCGACACAACAGCATTAAATACTTAAGGACTTTTGCGTCAGTAGTGATGCGACTAGAGGAAGGAGAAGGTGAGCAGGACTGACAAAAGGGGCCAGTCAAAAGGGAGGTCATAACCAAAGAGGAGGTCGTGACCACAGAGGAGGTCACGGCCCAAGGGGTGGTCGCGGACCAAAGAGGGTGGACTTTACAAAAAGACCAGGAAGGAGAGGTCGTGACCCAAGGGGAGGTCGCGACTAGAGGACAAAAAGGAGAGGTCATGACCCAAGGGGAGGTCGTGACTAGATGACAAAAAGGGGATGTCGTGACCCAAGGGGAGGTCGCGACTAGAGGACAAAAAAGGGGAGGTCGTGACCCAAGGGGAGGTCGCGGCTAGAGGACAAAAAAGGGGAGGTCGCGACCCAAAGGGAGGTCGCGACTAGAGGACAAAAAGGGGAAGTCGTGACCCAAGGGGAGGTCGCGACTAGAGGACAAAAAAGGGGAGGTCGCGACCCAAAGGGAGGTCGCGACTAGAGGACAAAAAGGGGAGGTCGTGACCTAAGGGGAGATCGTGACTAGAGGACAAAAAGGGGAGGTCGTGACCTAAGGGGAGGTCACGACTAGAGGACAAAAAGGGGAGGTCGTGACCCAAGGGGAGGTCTAAACCAAAAGGGAGGTCTGGACTGAGAGGGAGGTCCAAACGAGAGGGAGGTCTAAACCAAGAGGGAGATCTAAACCAAAAGATAGGTCTGGACTGAGAGGGAGGTCCAAACGAGAGAGAGGTCTAAACCAAAAAGGAGATCTAAACCAAAAGGGATGTCTGGACTGAGAGGGAGGTCCAAACGAGAGGGAGGTCTAAACCAAAAGGGAGGTCTGGACTTAGAGGGAGGTCCGAACGAGAGGGAGGTCTAAACGAAAAAGAAGGCTAAAGAAGAAAAAGCTGGGTCGAGAGAAACACGGAGTGAATAGAGAAAGGGGAAAACCCAACACCAGAGAACGCCAACAAACTCCAAAACAAACCAAACTCGAATTAGTTGAAGTTGGATTTAGTCATATTAAACACTTTTATTCCAAAATCTCAAGTTAAGCTTTAGAACTCTTATCAAAACCAAATGATTCTTTTTATTTTGAAAATCTTCAAAAAGGCTTAGAAAATTAGGATGTTACAGTCTCATCATTCCAATTCCATGTATGTATCTTTCAAAGCTAGATGCTGAAAGTGATTTAGTGAATAAATCTGCAAGATTTTTTACATGTCTTGGTATGCAGTACTTTAATTTCGTCCATCCTTTGCAATTCATGAGCATAGAAGAACTTGGGGTTGATATGCTTTGTGAGTTGACTCTTCACATAACCTATCTGCACTTGTGCAACACAAGCTGCATTATCTTCATAGATAATAGTGGGAGTTTGCACGGTATTCAATCCACACGACTGCTGAATGTGGTGAATCATCCGCCAAAGCCAAGAACATTCTCGCGAGGCCTCGTATAGTGCCATGATTTTCGAGTGTTTCGTCGAAGTTGATACATGACTTTGCTTAGACGATTTTCATGTAATTACAGTTCCACCATATAGGAATACATAGCATGTTTGCGACTTAGCTGTATATGGGTCTAACAGGTACCTAGCATCTGCATAGTCAGTCATAGTTAGGTCTTGGTTCTTTCTGTAGAATAAACCAAGATCTTTACTTCCTTGGAGGTATCGGAAGATGTCATTTATTCCCTGCCAATGCCTTTTGGTAGGTTCTGCACTATACCTTACTACTAGGTTCACGGCAAATGCAATGTCCAGTCTAGTACAGTTTGCTAAATACATGAGTGCTCCTACTGCACTCAAGTACGGGAATTCCGGTCCCATGACTTCCTCCCCCTCTTCTTTAAGTCTGTACGGGTCCTTATCTTGATGCAAGGATCTTCTGACCATCGGCACTTTCGAAGGATATGCCTTTTCAAAGTTGAACATTTCTAATACCTTCTGAGTGTAGGTTGACTGATGTACTAAAATCTCTTCAGGGGCATGCTCAAGCTTCAAGCCTAGGCAATATTTGGTTTTACCCAAATCTTTCATTTCGAACTCCGACTCCATGTAAGAGCTTGCTTTCTTAATATCTTCTAGGGTCCTGGTGATATTCAGATCATCTACATATACTGAGATTATAAAAAATCCATCCTGGGATCGTCGTATAAATACACAGGGACAATCTTCATTGTTCGTGTAGCCTTTCTTGCATAGAAACTCGCTTAAGCGATTATACCACATCCTGTCTGATTGCTTCAGTCCATACAGTGACTTTTTGAGTTGCACATTATACAGATTTCTATTTGCTCCATCTTGATTCGGGATAGGGATACCTTCAGGTACCTTCATATAAATGTCTGAATCTAAGTTTCCATAAAGGTATGAAGTTACCACATCCATCAATTCCATTTCTAAATTCAAGTTTACTGCCATTGAGATTAAATATCTAAAGATAGTTCTGCCCATGACCGGGGAATATGTTTCTTCATAATCGACTCCTGGTCGTTGAGTGAAATCTTGTACAACAAGCCTTGCTTGATGTCTTACAACTTCATTATTTTCTTTTCTTTTTCGAACAAATACCCACTTATGCTCTACGGGATGCACATGGGGAGGTGTGCGGCTTACAGACCCAAACACCTCTCTTTTATTCAGACATAATAATTATGCTTCTATTGCCTTCTTCCAATCTTTCTAATCTGATCTTTTCTTTCATTCACCAAGCGATGCAGGCTCTGGATCAAGATCGATGACTATGGTAATTTTCTTTGCAAAATAAATATTGACATTGGTTGTTGTTCTATTCATAGATTCTCCTGTAGTCGCATAATTTATAGCTATTTCTTCATGGGACGATTTTTCTAATGCTTCTACTCGCTCACCGCTGCTTCCAATTGTGGTGGCAAGTCCCTTTAGTTTTTCAGCTCCGATGTGTCCGTACAAATCCATGCTGATGTATCCCTCCGTGGGGATGTTCAAATCTGGTATATCTTTACTAAAGGTTCCATACTGGTGTCAAGTCTCAACTGGCCCCCCTTTTGGTTTTAGGGAACTTCAATGATCGGCTGTGTCAAGTTCTTCTTATCCTTTTTCGCTAAGATCTCCGGTTACTTAGGATTCGAGGGGCCGGAGTTTTCGTCCTTTTATTCTGAGACCTTTAGACGAGATTAGGAATACCTTCAATTTTCTTTGGTATTTCAACCCTCTCTGGTGCATTGCATGCAGGCACATGCGACTTGGTCACGCTTTTCAAATCATTAAAGTGGTCAGGCAGTTGATTCTAATGCTTGCAAATCAATTATCTTTTGGACTTCTCTATTTGCTTCACTAGTGCGCAGGTCATGTGCATGGATTCCCGTGGCTTGCCACGTTATTTCCCGATATTTTTCATCAAGGGGTTGATTTCTTCTCTCTAATGATGGGAAACTATCCTCATCAAATATGCTATCAGCGAAGCGGGCTGTATGCAAATATCCAGTCATGGGGGTCCAAATACCTGATTATAGATGCTGTCTCATAACCAACGTATTTCCTAGACTTTCGGAGAGGGCCCATTGCAGTTCGCTGCAGTGGTGGTATAGGTACATAAACCTTGCAACCAAACCTACAGAGATGAGAAATTTTTGGTGCTGACCCTTGCGCTAGTTGTATAGGTGAATGGATGTTATATGCCGACGGTCTAAAATTGATGAGAGTTGCTGCGTACAGGACTACGTGTCCCCAACATGTAGTCGGTAAATTATAATTCTGCAAAAGCGGTCAGGCAATAAATTTAATTTGTTTAATTAATGCCTCCACTAGTCCATTCTGGGTGTGGACATGTGGTACGGAATGCTTAATGGTAATTCCCATTGTCATGCAATAATTATCAAATGTCTTTGAAGTAAATTCTTTGGTGTTGTCCATTCTGATGGACTTCACATGATGACTACGGAATTTATTCTTAATTTTAATTATCCGCGAGATCAGCTTTGCAAAATTATGGTTTCTCGTAGACAATAAACATACGTACGACCATTTCGAGGAAGTATCGATGAGCACCATAAAGTACCTGAATGGCCCTAATAGGGGCTGTATAGGACCGCAAATGTCTCTCTAGATACGGTCCAGGAATGCAGGGATTTCATCCTTCACTTTCAAGGCAGAAGGTTTAGTAATTAATTTCCCGGTGGCACATGCGGGGCATACAAAATCTTCCTGATTTGGAAAATTCTTTACATTGACATTATATCCCTGTGAATTGTTAATTATATTTCTCATCATCCTAAGACTGGGGTGGCCTAATATATCATGCTAGAGACAGAAAAGTTCAGAGCTTCTAAAAGTGGTTTTTAGGACAGTATAGGTTGCAGGTGCCTTAATATTAGTGTAGTATAACCCAGATTCGTATGAAGGAAGTCGTTCTAATACACGTTTTCTATTTTCTTCACGCTTTGTAATGAGCAGGTATTACTTACCGTACTCTTCTTTAGTCTCTATGTGGATACCATTAGCGTGAATATCTTTAAAGTTTAAGAGAGTTCTAGTCGATTCTGGGTACAACAAGGCTTCTTCAATGACCAATGTTGTGCCTATCGAGAGTATAATTGTGGCTCTTCCTGAGCCTATTATACAAGTATCGCTGCCTGCGATTGTCGTAAGACTACTAGCATTCTTACTGATTGACTAAATTTTTTTTTGTCTCTCAAGATGGTATTCGTTGTTCCGCTATCCGCTAGGTACACTTCCTCCATAGGGCGCCACACGCGTTATGATATATAAAGTATTTATTAATATGAGGCAGGAAACAATCCACACATAAATAAAATACTCCAAAACAGAACATAACTTGCTATTATTAATATGGGAAAAGTGTTACAGGACTCATCATAAGAATTTAATGTGCTGCTCTTCTAGAGTTTACAACCATTATTTAATAATTCAATGTTCTATCACAACCATAAACTGCAAATAACTATAAAAACCTAAGTGCAATGCATGCACTAGATCGAATCAGCGAAGTATGAAGAAAGTTCTGCCTGAATCTGCTCCATATCCATCTTCTCTTCTTCGGAACTCACAATGCAATACCGCGATGTCCAAAGAAGGGGTGATGGGTCGTCTTCTTGGTCATCCCACATCCATGGGTGCAATAAATGACTGTGGATCTTTTGTGCCTACAATGACGAGGTGTGCCTCATGCTATTCTTTACCCTTCTTCTTAGACTAGAAAGCATCAATCACGTGTTGAGGCTCACGGCAAACGCGTGACCAATCAATGTCCCCTTGTGCTATATTTGTAGCAACTTTGGTTCTGCTGGCCATAGGGCTTCTCATCACGTTTTTTTTTGTCCGCCCTTCTTGGCTTGAGCATTCTGCTTGGTCTTGCGACCCATGACGTTTCACTTTTTGCCTCTTTCCTTTGAGTGGGGCTTCCTCACCATGTAACTGCTAACATTGACTCCATGGCCAACTTTGCTAGTAGGTGACTGTGAGATGTAATTCTTCCTTAGAACCTCATCTTGAGCTTCCGCAACTTGCATGATGTCAATCAGTTCAACATACTCCTTGTAGCCATCTTGACGATAGTTGCGTGCGGATTGCATCGCATTCGAGTGAAAGGTAGAGAGGGTTTTCTCAATCTTCTTCTCATCCGTGATTGCCTTACCACAGAGCTGAAGACTGGTACAAATTATGTGCAAACCAGAGTTGTACTCCCCCACGGTCTTGTAGTTAGCAAAACGTAGTCGGTTCTATTCCTGCTTTGCCCGAGAAAGAATGGTGTACTTCAGCTTCTCGAACCGCTTCTTCAGTGCGGTCCACAAAGCTAGTGTATTCTTCTCCGCCATATACTCATTCTTGATCGTAAGGCAGAGATGGTGTCTGAGGAAATAAAGTGTCTGATCATTTTTCTCAGTAGTTGGAGTGGCATCCTTCGAGGTGACAAGTCCAATAACAGCACGGAGCTTCTTAGCTCCAAGTACGATCTCGACATCTGATGCCCAAGTCAAGTAATTATGGCCATGCTGGGCCAGCTCTTCGAATTTCTGGTTCGTAATGCTAGTCATCTGCATATTCATGCAAAGAGTTCATAAAATTACTGCTGGAAACATGCATAAAAATTATTGCAAAAATTCTCATAACGTTCCCGTATTTTTCTATGTATTTTTCATGATTTACTGCTATTTTCAGTGATTAAAAGCAATATAAACAATCACAGATAATCAAAACAGTAAATACAATACATAAAATGTATATAAATAACAATAACAAAGTTAAACATGCTTCAAAAGTTCAAAGTTATTCAAAATTTGAATTCCCGAGGCCCTTTTCTGCTGGAGAAAGAACTTTCGGCGAATTCTGTAATTTTCAGAGGCTAAACCTGTAATTTTCTGTTCTGAGAAAATTATCCGCGCAATTTTCAGAAATTCCAAGGGCCTTCTTGAAAAAATTGAGATTTTCCTTTCCCTCCCCTTCCTTTTTTTTTCTTCAGTCGGACCCTTTCTTTTCCAGCCCGATTTCTAGGCCTGTTCCTACGGCCCAGTTGGCCTTTCTCGGCCCACTTCGGCCCAATCGGCTGCTAGGGATTTTCTTTAACCCTAGCCGCCCAGCCTCCTCGATGCACAAGCACAAAGAAAACAACTAGTAGTTGCTAGCGTCGCAGGCCGGGTGTGGGAAGCGAAGTCACGGCAGTGCGGCCGTGGCGCATGCCCGTCTTGAGGCGGTCGCGGCGGATCGGGCGTGTCGGGCTTCGCCGCGCAGGCGGCTTCAGCGTGAGATGACGATGGCGGCGCTACCGTCGCGAGACAGCGGCCATCACGGGCCTTCGTCGGGCGGGGCGGGACCGATGGCCATATGGGACCATCGTCGGCGGCGGGACCGACGGCCATGCGGGCCATCGGCCGAGACGGGCGAGACCGACGCGGCCATCTGGGAGGCGGGCGGAGCAGCGACGCCGTCGCGTTTCCATCTTGCGGCGTTGGTAGCCTGTGGCCGGAGCCCATGTGGGGCGGCGGCTTCTGATGATGCGTCGAGCGGCTCATGGGCCGGCGCGATGGAGACGGCCACGGGCGGGGGCCGACGACGGCTTCGACGGCATCGGTCAATACTATGCGATGGGCAACACGGCTCCGGGCCATTCTGGTGCGCGGTGGAGCGACCACGTGTGGGGACGGCGTGGATGCGGTCCGGCCGGTGGTGGCTCGTCCCAGGCTGGGCGCAGCTCCAAGCCGGCGTGTGGCTCCAGGTTGGTGGCGGGTGGCCAGCATTTGCACAGCTCTAGGATGGCGCGACGTGGCGCAATTGCTGGCGCACAGCTCTAGGCTGGCACAACACGGTGCGGCTTGAGCCGATTGCTACGTGCAAGTTATTTGTTCATGGATTTGCTACGTGCAAAACAAAACATAAAAATTTCGTGTACTGATCATCCAATTACTATTCATGCAATAATTGTGCAATCATTATCTATTTTTTTTCATGCAACACCCGATCGGCTTGGCCGACGACTTCAAGTCGGCTCGCGGTAGGGTAGAACAGATTTGCAATCTACAATGCAATCATCATCTACTCTTTCTTGCAATCTACCGATCGGCATTGTGCCGATGACTTCAAGTCGGTTCACGGTAGATTAGAGCGGATTTGCACCGTAGGATAAAACAATCTAGAAAACAACAATTGTGGAATTGAAAGCGATCTAGAAAAATGATTCGATCTACGAGCGTCGTTCTTGACAATTACCTTTTTACTCCATGCAGACCAGAGAACGTAGTCATGCTGATAACGTGTTGAGTAACCATCGCTGGTGAGTCCAGTCCGATCGATTACCTCGTAGACAAATATAGAATCGCTTAGAACAATATAGGAACACAAGAACAGAATAGTAAATTGAATACAGAGATACAAGGGGACTTCTAGCTTCTCTTTATTTCTTTTCTGTAAAACTGTAATACAATGGTTGTAGTTCCCCCTTTATATAGACTACAGGATGAATGAGGAATCCACTATAATCCAGACCTGCCTGGTTTGTATTCGGTTTCTTAACAGTTTAGCTCCCAACCAAACACCCCCTAAAATAGAACCCCTAGAAGACTCGTATAATTACGGAACCATTTCTAGGTTTGTCAACCCCCACCCCCCCTTCGTTAGCGTCGATTTTTGAATGAAAGCCCTTGAACAATGTTGTTACTACTATGTTTGAAACGCACGGACCTTACTCTTAGTGAGACCTACAGCCTTCTTTTATTCGCAAATGCTTGCATTTAGCTGCATAAATCGAATCGTTGAAGCCTCAGGAAAGATCAATCAGGGTTGTAGTATTGCGAGTTTGTGACCAAAAGCCTTGCCAACCGTGGGAGACGAGAGCAAGCGGGACCCAGCGCTGGGAGAGACAGTGGCCGTTACGGTGGGCCCGAACATGTTCCCGTGACCGTTAGGAAAGCCTACAAGCTGCCGCTGTTTTCCCCCGTGAAGTGAAAGAAAAACAGCCAGAAAGGGAAGGCTTTTCTCGATGCTTCTGATCTCCTAATGGAACCGAACGGACGGTTAATGTGGCAGAAAGAGAAAAGGGCTGCAGCAACTGCAGGGTAAACTCCTACAACATAGCGCATCTCCTCTCTTCAGTCTCGATCGATTGTAAATTTAGAATAGGGAACGTCTGGTGTGGAGGTGGGGTGGAGGTGAGGCAGTGATCCCCCATCAGGCTTTTCTTTCTCCTCCTCCTGCAAATCTGCAGCTTGGGCCCTCGGCCATGGTCGCCGGTCGGCCGGAAGTTGGTTGGGGGTGGTACCAGCGCCAGTGTGGAGAGTAGGCTATAGCCTGATGAAGCCTCTCTGCTGGCCGATCTCATCCTGCGTAAGCACAAGATTGTACAACACGAAATGAGGGATGGTGTCATCCCACCAAGATTCTCGCGATGATCTCACCATAAACCAACTCGTCCTAGCACTAGGTGTAAATAGACGTCTATGATAAATCTTGTCGAGAAAATAGATCGATTGTGTGACACTAAAGTACTAGATAGGAGGTGTTGTTTATCATATGATCAAGACGTAGTCTACCACCTGATAATACAACGCCCCACTGCATATAGGCTATAGCCACTTCAAGTGAATGCTCAGCTCGTCGAGGTCGACGATAATTGCCGAGCTACATTTAGGTATAAGCAGAAGCAACAATCAATTTCTCGTTTTTTTTTAACCATACGTGATGCAGCGATGGTTGCAAGTAACACATATGTCACGGCTTACTCACATGACTTGACGTACCAATTGCCGAAAAAAAAGCCGAGAAATCTCTACGTATCTACTGGGCTTTGATGTACGAAAATTGGGCCTATGTTAGGCTTCCGAAAGTTGGGCCATTTAGGAAGCCTCCTTCTCCTTTTCTTTTTCACCCTATCTTTCTTCCTTCTCCGTTCCACTCCTCCCACAAGAAACGAGACTATTGATTACACCGGCGAGGAGGCTCAAAACCTTATAAAAAGCTTCGATCTTTGGGGCGCGTAGGAGATGCAGATCTTCGTCAAGACGCTGACGGGGAAGACGATCACGCTGGAGGTGGAGAGCAGCGACACCATCGACAATGTCAAGGCCAAGATCCATGTCCGGTCCACTTCCTTCCTCCTCTTCTTGGCCCGCTAGTTCCCTTCCTCCCGTCTCACGCTTCTTCTTCCGAGACCGGCCTCGTCCTGTGCTGTGCGAGCACGACGATGATGGCTTCAAACTCGCAGGCTCCTGTTTACTTGCCAAATTCGGCGCAGAATACTAGTAGATCGATCCTATTTATGTATGACACTTCCTTGTTACTGGTTACAGTGTGATTCTGTGGTGCGTGTAGTGTTTTCTTGTGTGATGATTCGGTTCTTGATGAGACTGGCCGAGAGCTGTTGTCATTTCCAACTCCGGCGTAATTCTCTAGTGAGCTGTTTGGGTCGCGTTCTGACTTGGGGGAAAAGAGTTAGTTCTGAATTCTCTTTGCATCGTATTTGAATGATAGTACTTTTATCCATCTTAGGTTCTAGTTCCCTGCTCATGCATCGCCATGTGATTTTTCATGTGATGCAATGGGTAGTCTTGGCCTGTTTTAGTTCAACGCATAACCAATGGCGAAGCCAGGATGAAAATACAGGGTGGGTTTAAAGTACCATACGGTTTGCTATGCGATTTGGTGGATCTATAGCATCGTGATTCATGAGATCAAGGGGTGCAGCGGCTGCCTTTGTTTCATCAAATCGTGGTGCCACCAGGGAATGAAAAATACAGGGTGGGTTTAAAGTACTATACGGTTTGCTATGCAATTTGCAGCATAATGAGAAGTGGATCTGCAGCATCGTGATTCATGAGATCAAGGGGTGCAGCAGCTGCATTTGTTTCATCAAATCGTGGTGCCACCAGGGAGGAGGTGGTTCCGGCACCAGCGGAGGGTGGGCTCGAGCTCACCCGGTGGATTCGCCCCTACGCATAACGTGGTAATTGGTCATCGGCCCATAAGTGCTATAACCATGAAACTTTACTCTTTCATTGGCTATAATCTGTTCCTTTTACTTGTCCGTTGTAGATGCCAAGGAACTCATATTCTGTCACAGCCATCTTATATTGTGCTGCATTGTTCTTTTTTTTGCGCACTGTTTTTCCCTGATTCCAGCAAGTAGGAAACATTGTTGGCTTATTCATGTTTACTTACATATTGAGAAAACTCATGACTTATTGTGATATGGTGTGATGATGTATTGATGAAACAGGACAAGGAAGGCATCCCCCCAGATCAGCAAAGGCTGATTTTTGCTGGAAAGCAGCTAGAAGATGGGCGGACATTAGCTGACTACAACGTCCAGAAAGAGTCAACACTTCATTTGGTCCTGAGGCTTAGGGGTGGAACTATGATTAAGGTGAAGACACTCACTGGTAAGGAGATTGAGATTGACATCGAGCCTACCGACACAATTGATAGGATCAAAGAGCGCGTTGAGGAAAAAGAGGGCATCCCCCCTGTTCAGCAGAGGTGACTTTCTTATGTTCTAAACTTTGTCTTTGTATGCGATTGATGGTTGCTCCATTTGTAGCTTCGGGACATATATACTGACGACTTAATATCTCAGCTGTGCCATTATAATGCATAGGGTGTCCACGGCATCTTTTATTGCTCAGTAGTCTCAATACTCAATAGTAGCACTTAGTGTTTCTAAAATCATCTTGATGTGGATATTTACTTAAGTTGGTTATGACTGTACGATCTTGCTATGAGTGTGGACCTATGATTGGTTAAACTGAAACACTGACTTTTAAGCAGTCCTTTTCTCAAATTACTAATAGTGCTGAATACAAGAGTATGTTATTCATAACCATTTTAGCTTACCCACTTTAGTAGAAGAGGACATCTGTACACAGACTAAGGGAAATTTACTGTGAAGCTAAATTATATTATGATTCTAGCACCTTCTGTCGCTCAGGTGATTTATATTTTTCTGTTTTGTTCCTTGAGCCTGAGGCATTTGAAGGTTATGACTTTTGGGTGCATTTGGCTTTGGTGACTTGGTCACTGGGACATCCTATCCTAGCCCTAGCAGCTCTAGCAAGATATTTGATCATTCAGAATATTATGAGTATGTAAGATTATTATTATTATTTTATGTAATTAAGCTAGCATTATCCTGTTTCAACTTTAGTTTAAGCTAGCGTCCCATCCTTATTCTGATGTAGAACTGTTGTATTTACAGGCTCATTTATGCTGGAAAGCAGCTTGCTGATGATAAAACTGCTAAAGATTACAACATTGAAGGTGGTTCAGTGCTCCATCTTGTGCTTGCTCTGAGGGGTGGTCGGTAGATACAATGTCATATGCACTATAATCACGAGGAGAGCAGCTTAGTTTATGCTATTTTCTTCGTACCATTGCACTATAGTCATGCACTTGGTAGTTGATTGAAGTGCCATGTTATCGGTACAAATTTTTTTGAGCTCTGTCATCTGATTTCTTGTTGCCAGTTGCCCTGCCTATTCTTTTCACCTGAAACATCACTACAGCAAAGATGCTCCCTGCCTGCTTACCTTAACCTCTTCTTGTTATGTATACTTGTTCACATTTTCTGGTGATTACAAATGCAAGATGAAAACTGCATAGTTGATTAATAAATTAGCTCAAGTGGGTTATGGTTCTGGCTCACTCCTGATGGAGACTTATTTTTGTCATGAAATACCCTGTAATATGAATACTAGCATCCATGTGCTGCTTCTTGTTTACCATTCCGCTTGGTTTAAACATGTTTAACGCTATGCTGGACTAGATTTGAGGCATCCTTTTTGTAGCATGGCTGCTCAGTGGTAAACCTAATACTTAATAACAGTAATGAACTTAGTTGACAGGACTTGCTTTGACAGTGTAATTACTTTATGAAATGGCGATATTTCCCTTTGTGATGCTTATTCGCCATGAAGTGTTTTCTTTGCTCCAAATTGTGACAATCTCTTTTTCACTAAATGCTGATACACTTTGCAGTCTCTTATATAAGAAATGCTTTTTTGGGTGTAATTTTAGACGAGGATATATGATAGGAGTCCTTTTCCTGTGAGATCCTAGTCTTGATTGTTGTAGGCATTTCGTCATCTAGAATAAGTTCTGCATAGGCCTTGCAAATTGCATCTTCTTTTTTGCTAGAATTAGAAAAACAAACAAAGTATACATTGATCCACAATGCTATGACAAGGAACTATTTAATGGGTAGTTTATAAAGTGAGCAAAATTGATAGGGGCTATTATTCCACTATGATTAGATTGATAATCATTTCTTTGCTTTAACCTTGATCTACTTTTAGCTCCACTTGGAGTGCACAACATAACAGAAAACATACACCTTTGTAACATCTTTCTTACACTAGCAACTTCATATTGAATGAACCTAGACAGATAGAGGCTTGCCGAGTGCTCCTGGACAAACCATTTATAAAGTAGATCACTCAATAAATAAATATGTATGTTCATCTTTATTCTTTGGAGTCTGTCACTTTCCAAAACAAATAGATGCCTAACCTGCTATCTTTTTGGTCTCAGAGCATGATCTGAACTACATTTCTTTTGCATCACTTGTGAGTAGTCTTCTCCAATAAATTTACTATTTCAAAGAATATTTTCTATGTGTATTGGAGTGTACAAAATAATATCTTGAACTACACATTACCATTCACCAACTAATATTTGTTTAGTGTTACCTTCTCTTGTTCCATGATTCCTTCTGGCATATGTACTGCTTTTACGAGCCATTTATTTTCTTTATATTTGGTACATTCCTCATGCACCTGCAAAGCAGCCTAAAGTGAATTGCTGTTATATCTCCCTCTTCCTTCTTCCTTTTTCCAGTAAGATCTATTCTTCTTTGCTCAAGTGGCTCACTAGCTGATTGGACTGATATTTTTGCTTAACATTGTCGAAATTGAAGTTTATATTAGAATTAGGTGCAGTGTCATGCAAGCAGATTGGACTGATTATGCGTATTCTTGTCCACATTGCAGTATTTATTAGGCTTAGGTAAGGTGTCAGGACCTAGTCATAAGTGTATTGTCAATCTGCATATGACAGCCAACAACAGATTTTTCTGTCTTTAATTTGTAGCCTCCTATCTATGGAAGTTCTTTAGACCAAGATAAAAGATGCAAAGAATGTTCTTTGAATAGTTTGAAGAAATTTTACACAAGATCTGACATAAACAATTGCACTTTTTCTTGATACAAACAGAATATTTTTATCTTGTTCTGATTGAACTTGGAAAATGAATGATATGTACCTCTATGTTGACTTCGATATGCTTTGTGTCATTACTTATTGTTGTCCCAGTAATACAGTGCCATGTAGTTTCATTTGCCCTAGGGTCACTGCACTCCATTCTTTATGTAAGAATCATATTCCAAACTGTCATATTGTTATCTGGTGTCACTTGCAATTGTCTCGTAATGGTTTTTTTGCCCACTTTCATACTTGTTAATTCCTTTTCTCCAAAACTGCTATGTTTTTCTTTTGCTCTCTTTGCTGTGCTCTTTGTGAACAGCGCAAAAGAAATGAGTGGTATTGCTACGTTTCTTTTCCAGGTTTTGGATAACCAAAGGATACTGAGCCACATATATAGAATTTCTTTGTTCTTCTTTTGCATGGATTTAATTGTTTCTATTTTGATTGTCTGCTGAAAACATGTCAGTTAAGCATGAGTTATTATTAGTTTCGAAAAGGCCCGGCCAGGACCTATTAAGATTTAAATTTGCATTGCCATTGATTAGTATTTGAGTTCCTTTATATGCTATCTGGGGTTGGTACGATGTGATCTCAAAACGGGAGGGCATATCACGTGAAAATGAGCAATTTTGTGAAAATGGTGCAAATTTCCCTAAAATCAAACGTACAAGTTTTAAAAAATTATAAATAAATTGTCAGCTATAGGCAAGGATATCTATATCCTTGCAAATTTTAAGAAGAAACTACATCCCGTTTGTGAGATACAAAAAAGACACATGACATGTAATAGTGCGAAACAATTATAAACAATAATTGACACTTTTACTTGTCATTTTTGTATATTGCAAACGGGATCGAGTTTTTCCTTGAAATTTTGCATAGATGTAGACTATGCACTTACCTATAGCTGGACAATTATAGCTGACAATTGTTCGATAATTTTTGAACACTTGTATGCACACTCTTAGGTGAATTTGCAACATTATCACAAAAGTGTTCATTTTCACCTTATATGCCCTCCTCAAAATGAATACTTTCTTTTGTGGACTGCATTGAACTAGCCCCATCAAATTGCTGTATGGAATCTTCTTGTTTTGGGGATATAGGGATTTGATGCAGAATGTATGTGAATAACGTGATCTTGTGCAAAAAGAAGTTTTAGCTGGAATGTACAGCCAGTTGAACCATTATTTACTACCTTTCTTTTGCTCTGCTCATTCAGTCAATGATATGGGCCCTATAAATTCTGCATGATAGCTCTTCTACTACCTTTCTTTTATTGTTTCCCTCAGATCAGAGATCCTTAATGGTTAGAGTAGGTTGCTGCTGATCTTACTCTGCAACCCTTATCACTCGTATCCATGTAAATCTTATACACACACGTATATATAACTGCAACGCGCTCACGCGTGTCAAATTTCGACTGAAATTGAGTATCAATCTCCTATGGTTCCTGACCATACAGGAGACCCAAAGCGCAACCTGTCCTACTCTGCTACTTCTGAATTTTGCGGAGACATCGAAGCCTCACAGACGCGTGGTCACGCACTTTCCAATTGAACGTGCATATGTGTATATACTGGATTTATTCGAGTGAGCACGAACGTTGAGCGCGCTCGACTTGAAAGCTGGTGGGCTACGAGCGACCATGCCCTCAGCTCAGTTCTCTCTTATGGTTTATAGTTAGTATGGTACGAGGAGCTCTGCAGTCTCTGATGAACAATCAACTTGGCATAAACTGACTATCCATTGCTCTTCATAGCTCAGAGGCCAAAGCTAGAGTTACAACGCTACTTGGGATCGATGTTTGTTACCTACTGCAAGCATACACATGTCACGTACTCACGTATGCGTATGATGTATCTACACCGTCGTCAAAAATAAAAATTGAGCGGATTCTTGCTTGCGTCCATGGGAGGACGTACGCCAACGTCAGAACTCCCGGGGGTCCACGAACAGGACGCCGATCGGCGGCGCCTTCGTCCAGTCGTCGTCGTTGTCAACGGCATTGCCATTGGCAACGCCGGTGCCGAGCTTCTTGATGCACCAGACGTCCTCGTCGCAGGAGAACCGGGGCCAGTGCGGGACGGCGGCCGCGGTCGGGTCGTCGGGCCCGAGGTCTGCTGCCACGACGGCGCACTCCGGGTTCTTGCGCGCGACGTTGTGGGCGTGCCGGCAGAGCGAGCGGAGGAGCGCCGGGCCCTCCGGCCCGGACATGCGGAGGCCGTAGAGGAGGTAGGTGCCGAACGGGCTGAAGACGTCGGGGACGGACGGGACGCGCAGCCAGGGCGCGTGCCGGTCGAGCGCGCGCGCCGCGGCGAGGGACGCGCGGAGGAGCGGGGCCCGCCGCCGACGCGGAGGCGGAGGGAGCGCGTAGAGTCCCAGACGCTGAGCAGTGCGAACGACGGCGGGAGCGCCGGGTCCGGGGCGCGCTCGATGGCGAGGTACGTGCCGAGCGTGAGCTTGTGTGCCAGGAGCGCGGGGAGATCGGCGGGGAGGAACTCGGCGGCGGCGGGCGGGAGGAGCGCAGCGTAGGCCGCCGCGGCGAGCTGCGGGGCAGCTGCAGCACGCGGTGCGCGCGCGGGACGCGCGCCCTGTGCCGGTGCACCGGGTGGCCGAGGAAGACCGGGCGGCGGAACGGCGCGTAGGCGAAGCGGCCGGCGAAGAGCGCGAGCGAGGCCGCGTTCGACGCGGTGGTGGCCATGGTGGCGTACGCCGCGCCCCGCGCCGCGCACCACGACTCCGCGCTCCGGACCAGCTCAGTCGCGATCCCGAGGCGCCTGCACGTACACATACAAGTGAGACATGAGTCTTCCATGCAATGTGCTACTAACTACGAGTAGATGTGCAGTGAATGCACGAGTTTTCGAGAGTTTTTACGCATGTACACGTGTGCATGTTTGGTGTTGAATTAAGATTAATATAAAGTTAATTTGGTTAATTAATTACCTGTGAGATGGGGACACCCTGAGGCCAAGAAGGCATGCCACCTTCACATACTGCTGCTGCTGCTGCTTTGTGCTGCTACTGCTGCTGGAACATTGCTTCTTATTCTTGCCTCTGCTCACCATCCTGACGCATGCCTTGATCACTCCCACAGCCTCTTCTTCCTCTCCATACTCAGCAACCTGTATATATAGCATACACAAACACATCAGCACATAAGTACACAAGTAATTACAAGACATATTATACAGTGTACAAATTAAAACTTGTTGCCAAACATCACTGTCAAAGTTCTCATGCATGCACAAGGACAAGTTAAAGTGCCGTGTACTCAGACAAGCGTCAATGGCAGCAGCTGGGGTAGCTTAATTACCAGGATGACGTGGTCCGGAGAGTGGCGCACCCGGGCAAACGGGTCGCCTGTCTGCTCGACGTAGAGAGACATGCCTCTCTTCTTCTTCTTGCTCGTCTTCTTCTTCTTCGCGCCGTCGTCGTTATCGGCGGTCGTGTCTTCGGTGCCCTGGTCGCCGGAGAGGCCGACTTGGCACCGACGCTCGAGCTCCTCGACCTTCGGCAGGTCCTTCTCCATGTCGAACTCCCTCACCCTTACCATCTTCTCCCTCTCTTCATTCATCACCCCCATATCTATTTCTCGCTCTTAATTTGATGATCTCTCTCTCTCTCTCTCTCTAACTTTGTCAAGAATAAGCAATTAATATAGTTATGGTTTCACAAGCTAAGCTTCTAGCTTTCTCTGTTTGAGTGCTTCTGCTGCGGTTTCTTCTCAGTTGGGAGGGAAGGAACAGGCCATTTATACACGTAGGTTGACAGGGAGAGAGAATAGGAGAGGGGGCGTGTGGTCCCAGGGAGAAAATAATGCATATCAATGATGCATTTGTACTATTATGAGAGGTGTATTTGATGATTTATCTTTCGATAAGTCACGAACATGTAGGTACACTTCTCGATGTAGGGTAAATCATCAAATTAATTATGATATATCCTAGATCCCTTGTATAATAGCTTGTGAGCTTGATTCGAGCGTTAGGAGGATCGACCAGAGTTCAGTATGATGGCAAGCCCTGGCATAAAATATATCTGTGTGCTTATCTAATAATGCCATCTCTCACATCTCCCTGCAGTACTTCCATGTCTCCATCTCTTCACTCTCCTTACTCCTGCTAATTACAAATGTTAAAATGTTAAACTAGCAATTAATGGGGCCTAATTAGGGGTAGTGACGAATTAACTAGCCAGCTAGCTAGCTGCAATGGTATACTAGTGAAACGTATGGAACTATGGATTATGTTACCTACAGTTGGACACAATATATATATAGCAACCTAGCTACAATGCCAAGCCGTTGATGGTTTAATATCGAACTTACGAATGAATACCGAGGATTTCCTTCAAATGAGCCACACAGAAAAAAGACATAGGTATTTAGATGGGTTCGGACCTTCTTCTGAGATAATAATAACTCTATTTCTGTGTTATTGTATTGACTATATTTTACAACAGAGAAGAAATCACTAGAATTCAGGCTTAATGACTTCTTTGTTCTCCTTGCCCTTGTTGTCTCTGATCTTCTTTATATAGCGCGTAAAGGGGTGGTAGTTGTTCTATGCCAAGAGACACATCAACGTTTGATGAAATGCGCACGTTGATGATAGTTATTGTCAAAGAAATCACACCCCACGTCGTCTTGCAGTTACGCCAGTGATAAAGGCTTAATACGTGCAGTTATTCTGGAGAATAATAGCACATATTAACTACTGTATGTATTACACATAGCACATATGTGTCCCTAGTCGATTGGGCCCGTATGTCTGTAGGCTTTGTGAACTATAGGATGGTCGTAGTTGATATAGTCGTAGTAAAGCTTACGACCATAAGGTGGTCGTAGAAAATATTACGACCACTAGGTAGTCTTAAGAGTACTTACGATCATATATGGTGGTCGTAGAATAATTCACGATCACTTAGTTAAGTTTTCCCCTTATTGATGATAAATGGTATATTTAGGAATAACATGAAGGTATTGCTATCTATAATAACAATTACAGATAAACAACTTAATTGATTCCTCATTATTAGATCTCGTCACAAACCATGATATAGGAACACTACTGTTTAAACAAATGAGGTTCTAATAAACAATGTGTACCTTCAATTTTTCTTTCTGTATATACTAGCTAAGCTCACTTAATTGAAGTGGCGCAAATTAATTAGATAGCTTGGAACATAGGCGAAAACCTATCGACTCTAGGGCATCCAACATATATTCTGAGCAAAGCATTTGTAGATATGTACTCAGGATATAATCTTAGGGCATCAAATATGTCTCTCATAGACAAGTGCATGTAAACATGCTGAACTAGAAAATTGGGGTTTTCTTTTCGCCCAACCCAATGTGCTCTGGAGGACGATATGCTGGCTGATTTTCAAGAGATAGCGTATTGCAGATGCAAATTAGTGGATTTCCATGTCGTCACGCATCAGACTTTTCACTAGACACATGTATATATAGCACCTTAGCTTACTTTCTTCTGTGATATCCTAAATTCATTTTAATAGCACGAATGTAGAAGTCTCGATGCCATCCGGCCGTAGGATAGACAACTGGTGTGACACCTTTTCTCTTTGACTGATAACCAAAGTTTGAGTCCCACCAATCATAGGTCGGTTGGGTTATTTTTCTAAATTTGAACCCGTCACCTGTGGGTTGTGAGCCTTAAATTGATTGCAATTGCCGGTTACTCCCACTATCTTTAAAAAACGTAGAAATCTCTTATTTGATTGATCTGTAAACTCTATTTGGAACTATTTTTTTATAGGAAATCCGAAGGAATTACACAGTTTCTTGCATAATTCCTTCAAAGAAAATTCTATGATATACTTCAAATGGTGATGTGATCAACATGTATGACTTGTATATTCACATATACGCTATCGGTATGCTAGCTCAAGCTATTTCTTACCGGTTTCTCAGCGGCAACTTGAGGCATAGTGTGCCTTCAATAAATTCTAAACTTGTGTAGGAAACACACTGTGTATATATATATGAGTATCGTGAGTATAGTGTGCGCATCTATCTTCTACTTTTAAAAAATTAGTAGCCACAAGCTATCCAAGTCTCTATTAAATTATTTAAGAATTACTACTTCACTTGTGGACTTGTGCGTGTTCAATGTTGGTCGATGCTTCTGTGATCCTCTAGTGAATTACACGTGTTACGTTCAATCATGGCTTGAACTCCCGAGCAATTGTACCCTGGTTATCGTTGGATTGAAATAGCAACTAAAGGGGCTGAACATAAGCCCATTTTTTTAATCTCGGTATTCAACTACTGTCTCTATCCAATAGCTATAAGAAGCTATAAAGATTAGAGCCACAAGACCGCGAAAAACTTGAGCTGAAACCGATAAGATCAACTCTCAACACCTTTCATCGGTCTGACCGCCGAACCAAGGCCGGTTTGACCATCGCGTGAAAATCAGCACGACAAAGGATCCACAAATCAACCTAACTTTTGATCTAGTGATCCAAAACCCCTGAGATTTCAGACAAAGCTCAATAAGAGGTCATAAACCTATTTTAATCGACGATCGAGACGATCATATCCAAGGTTCCATGAATTTCTTGATCAAGGGAAAGAAGGCTCAAAACTGGGGAAAACCTAACTTTGATACAAAGGCTTGCTCATGGGTGGAAGATAGTCAAGATGACCTTAGATCAGATCCCATGGGTTTTAGTAAGCTAGATCGCAGCAAGAGAACCAGTGAAAAACCCTAGAACACATAACCCCCAAAATCACCGAAGAGAAAGTAAGAACAAGAGAGAACTCATCTTGGAACAAACTAATTGGATTGATTAAATGGATTGTAGGTTTACAACCACTTCACCATGGATACAAAAGCTCACTCGTGAGCACCCAATCTCTCAACACATCTCTCTTGAACCCTAGTCTCCTCTATTTTCTCCACTTTTCCCAAATCTCATATTAAAGTTTCCAATGCTTAGTTGTGCAAATCCTACACCAACTCTTATATCGTGTAGGGTAAGTCTAGAGAGAAAACTTTAGCGAGCGCCTGTTAAGCCCCCACACAAACAGGTCTACACTCACACACGTTTTTTAAAGAGCATGACAATCTGGGTCTCCCGAATCCGTCTCTTGTGAGTCCAATAATCGTGAAACAATCTCATGCTTCGTCACCAGACCACCTCGGCACTTGCACTGGCCCCAAGCCACTTGATGCAACCCGTTGCACTGAACTTCTCGTTCTATCGTTCTTGTCCATCTTGCACCATACTTGAGTCCAACCACTTCACCCAACATCCTATAAGGTCGAGGGGGTGAATAGGAGATTTTAAAAATTCTTTTAGCCAAAACTGAGTTTTATGCGGAATTGAAAATCAATTGGGTTTTGCATGTTTTAAAATCTAAATCAACTAGTCTTGACTAAGTGCGCCAACAAACTAAGTCTATGACAATAAATACAGTCCTAAGATGACAAGCAAACAATTTAATTATATGAATGTAAATTGCAAGAATATAAAGCACAAAAAAGCAAACCACAAGGACACTTGATCTTTTTCCTATGGTGGTCGGAAACTTGTCGATTTCCGCTACTCCACGTTGAGGTAAGCACAAACGAATTGGATCGACTCCACAAATTAAGCCTACAGCTCGAATCCACTTGGGGTTACTCTTCCTCCACTCTGGAGATGGTGAACATCGAACCACTCATAACGCTCTGGTCTTCTCACAACCTTCTTTGAGAAGATCGCCGGCGCAACTTCTCCAACCATTTAGGTGTCGGCAAACATCGAGAGTAACAAGTCGGGAACACTCACTTGAACAAATCAAGTGCCTAAGCTCGATAGATACTCAATCCAACACCTAATGCAAAACATGGACTAGGATTTTGCTCTCTAAGCTCACTAAGTGTAACACATGCACAAAGGGGAAAGAAAAGGCTTGCTCTTTGCTCAAGGGGAACAAAAATGGCACCAACAACCTCCCACAACCAGCCGCAAAGGGTATTTATATAACCACACAAAGAAACTAGCCGTTGGAGGAGAATCTACAGAAAAATAGTGAAATCTGGTCTAACCACCAACCAATAGCCGATTAGACCAGCCTCAATCCAATGGCTATAAAAACTAGTCGTTGGACCCTCAACCGGACTGACTGCCCTCACAAAGGCCGATCAGACCGCCAAAGGGTGTGGTTAGACCGCTCCACAAAGGAGCACAAGCAAACCAGAGAAACACCTTCTCTGGAAAAAGCTAATCGGGGAGTCTAACCATGGAGCTGGTCAAACCGGCCAACACATGGCGATTAGACCGAACGCCCACCAGCCAGACCGCTCGCCACCGGCGGTTAGACCACTAGGTGATCAGACCGGCACTAAGCTAGGTCAGACCGCTCAAGGGCCGGTCAGACCGCCCACAGACAACAATAGAAATTCAGATTTTAGATTTAAGATTGCATCCACTTCAACTTAATTGCAAAACACATTCGCCAATTGTTGTGCGATGCAAACAAGGAATGAAAACAAGATTCTTAACAAGTTGCAAAACATAGAATCATGCCACAAGGATTAGTACATGGACTCAAACCGTTTGCAAAACACATTCGCAAATATCGGCAACATGCCATGGAGAGCTAGAGCAAGCATGATGAGCTATCAACACACGACACACTCAAGCTACTAGTCAAGACCCTTCTTAATAGTACAATAACATACACTAGCAATCCGGTCTCCATACCAAACACCGAGACCTGTAAAATGACTAAAAAACATATCCTTAGCAAGATATACCTTTGCCTTGCGCATTTCCTTGGAGCTTTAGGATGATGATCTACATCTTCTATCCAAGATCGGGTTCTTGACTTAAGCATCAACACATAATGCCACTCACTTAATTTGATGACCTTCAACATATTGACCCATCAATTGTCTTCATCATTGTAACATCCCGATTTTCTTGGCTTTTTGAAAATTTTCAAAAATTAAAATAACTATTTGATTTTATTACGTCGCTAAAGCTTAACTTGAAATTTAGAAATCAAAAACCATTTAAGTTGAATTAACCAAACTTTAATTAAATCAAAAGTTGGTTTATTTTAGTTTTCTGGTTCTTACACTACTACAGAAAAGGCCTTTACAGACGGTTCAAAAACGCCATCACAGGCGGTTCCGTGAGCCGCTGCGAGTTTATGGGTCGATAATGCTAATAGTCATCACAGACGGTTCTCGAACCGTCAGTAATACATACTATCACAGGCGTGCAGCAGATGCAACCGTCATGCGTGATAATCGACTACCACGAGCGATGCGTAGATAAAACCGTGCGTGATAGTCGACTACCACGACGATGCGTAGATAAAACCATCGTGATATTTGACTACCACGCAGGCGGTCCGTAGATAAAACCGTCGTGATAGTCGACTACCACGAGCGGTCCGTAGATAAAACCGTGCGTGATATTGACTACCACGCAGACGGTCCGTAGATAAAACCGTGCGTGATAGTAGACTACCACGAGCGATGCGTATATGAAACCGTGCGTGATAGTGAACTATCGCGAGCGGTTTCATATCTGCACCGTGCGTGATGATCTATCACGACGGTTTTATCTACGGACCGTCAGTGGTAGTCGACTATCACGATTTGTTTCATCTGACGCATCGCTCTGGGTAGTCTTTGCATTGCTTAATCTATTTACGCTTATTGGCTAGCCTCGTGAAATGCTAGCCATGCCCTCTGAAACAAGCACATCCAATTCTCATTCATTTGAAGCACATCAAAATTGCATTCATTTCGAAACAAGCACACATCCAATTCACAAATCAATTAACTAAAATTAACCATTAATGTACATTAATTTACACGCATGTACCATTATGTTCAATCTATCTCAATCAAGTTCAATCGCTACATCGTGGAAACTCCCATTTGGATTTATGACACTGCATTGGGGAATGCCGCAAGGTGTGATCGAATTTTATGAGCTCGCTCTGTTCCAATGCGATTTCGGCGATGTTTGCAACTTTGTCGATATGAAGGTTAAATTCGGGCTTATATAAATTGGTAAGTATATATGAAATAATTGTTGAAAGATTGACAAACCCGAGGATCATTGGTGATCGCGAACCGACGAGTAGTTGCATGTTGTGGCAAACATAGTATCCACAGACGTATGCGGCCGTATTCTTGGCACCGCAAAAATAGAATTGGTTAGTTCAAGAGGCATTGCTACGAAGTGTTATATAGGATTAATGTGTACTAGCTAGCAAGTACCGGAATGTTTGATCATGTTGCGGCGTCCTTCCTTGATATTCCATCCTCTAGCATGTAACACGTCGAACACCCTCGTGACTCCAAGAAGTTAGCCTTAGCCATTGCAAAGGAAGGAAAGACTACAATAGAGTTTCTATGGAGGAAATGTGTTTACGATGATTAAACTCCTGATAGTTTGTGAAGTTGTGGTGGCCCTCTGTAGGGAATCTAGGTATATTACGTATTTCGTTTTGGTATAATTACAATTAGAATCAATGGAACCTACACGGTATGTCGGCATGGTCATTAAACCTAAGTTCGTGTTGCTTATAAAGTACAAATCAACATTAAGTATAGCCGTGAGTGCAACACTACTTACTTCGGTTGTAGGGCAAAAGTATGAATTCCTTGTTGCGGTGAGCCATGAAAAAATCTATAACGTAATTCTCGGCGAATGTTGCATTCGCCGTGATGCTTTGCTCGGAGACAACGTGTGGGTCGAGGAAACCTACTGTGATTTCCTTCTTTCGGCTTCACGATCATGTATCTATTATACAAAAGCTAGGAGTTATATATAACATTTATCGATATTACACGAACATTGACCGTGATTGTACACACTTACGATTGTCGACAAAGATCGTATGATTGAGGCGTCGAGCTCGTCGAGGTTGAAGAGACGAACAAGTCGTCGAAGGTCACCGTGAAGACGGCGTCTTGATACACGTGGTTAAAATGATGCTCCTTGAACTTGACGGTGACACCCGAGCATCGTTGATCAACCGCTTGTTGGGTATTCCATGTACCATGCATGCAATTCCGTGCAATCCAAATCCTAGGGTAGGGTCGTCTAACTTCTCGAGCAGCGGCTCGCTCGGCTTGTATTTCGGGCCAGCGGCAAGAAGGGATATCGGAGAAGACTCGATCGTCTTGATTTGCCCTTGCCCTTCTTTGCCTCGCTTTGTATAGGTCGACTTCACAAGAGTCGATCGAGCACGAGTGTAGATGCATGTGATGCAATGGCGGGCCCTTGCCATGTCGGTCGCGCAGAAGCCGGTGCGATCAAGTCCGTGGACTTGATGCGTTGCAGAGACATTCCGTGAAGTTGACACCGAGCAGTAGCTCGAGCGGATGTCCTCCTTGGGCCATTTGGATGAATGTTCCAACGGCTTGCCCTAGAGTCATGACCTCATCGTTTGGGGAATTTTCAATGGGGCGGCCTCGAAATTGGCACAAACACCGTCCACATTCACTTTTATGAAACCGGAGCTAGATTTGCACCGTGCACCAAAGCTCCGACATCGGATGGATACACCGCCCCAAGCGAATCTAGGGCAACAGAGACATATCTCACTTGGAGCTTGCGCCGTAGCCACCTCGTACATAGCGGTACAAAATTAGCTACTCCAACGAGCTTATGAATGGATTGAGCATTCCGAGATAATAATTATTACCGGATGTCATCGACGAAAAATCTGTCATCACCTATTGTGGTAGGGTTAGGGTTGGACGCCAGACTACTCGGATGTTTGGGGGGCTAGCTAGCGGTATAGTAGGGCGAGGGCTTCCAACCGACTTGGCATTTGCAATCCCTAATCCTTTCCTCAAAAGTCTCTTCTTTGCTTTTGCTCGAGCATACGAATCCTTTCCTCAAAGGATTGGTGACTTTTCACCGACCTCCGCTCGATTTTTTCGGTGAGCTCATCTCTGAGGATGCACGAAGATCCTCTCGTAGCTTTGCATCGTGCTCGGCTTTGGCTCTCCTCCTACTCGATGCGATCCTCTGTCGCTTGGAACCATTGTTCCCATGTAACAAAAACACCGGCGCCTCTCGTGCGACCGGATGCTCATCTTTGTTTCCTAGGGCCGCAGAGAGTATATCTTCTCCCTATCTGCTGGAATGAGCCTTGGGAAGATTGTGCACTCGGCGTTATCGCAATATAGCCCGACATGTCATTTCACTTCCTATGAAGTTATGGAGTAATTACAAACTAGGTAGTTCGATATCTTACGGCGTTGGGACACTTCACGGTCTTGGGTTTGGAAAGTACACTTCCCGTGGGCGAATAGCTAACCTCGCAAATAACCACTTTGTCGGTAGCGCACATCGGTGATCTCGAAATAGCGAGGAGAGATTCAAACCGCTTTTCTTGCTTCTGATCCCTCCATATCGGGGCTTTACCCGCATACCAGCCGATGCCGAGTGCGTGGGGTGCTTGTTTTTTGCTCGAGGGCCGTGTCGCCGCACTTTCACTCTTAAATTCATCTGTCGTCTTCTTCGCCACAAACTTCGGCCAGACTCTTCCAATAATAGATACTTGTGGAAGGCGGCAGATCCTTCTCCATGTAGTTCTTGACAAGCGTGCTCTTGAAGTTCTTCCACGCTTTGCACGCTTGTAGCACGCGCGTGTCGTCGCCGGAGTCCGTGAGTTCTACCGATCTCGAGCGATGCAAGAATTTCCGTCGGACAAAGAGCTTCAATGGTCGGGCACCACCTTCCACGAATCGTAGGTGATCTTGACCCGTTCCGTGCAACTATTCCGACCATTCTCCGAATCGGCCGCTGCTCGAGGATTGATAGGGGTCCCGGTGATCGACCTCCGTGATGGTAAATCGGCCCGTGGGCCTTTTCGATATTCCTCTTCTTCTCTGCGGTTGGATATTGTTCGAGAGGATGGTGCATCATCGGACACATGGGCGACTCGACTCGAATGAGCGGAAGACATCTTCACAAGAAATAGAACATCATGTGAACAAATGAAATCAAGATAAAGCTAAGATTTAACATTTTGATATTGCTATCGATGTAGAGTAAGCATTCCAATTAGAGCTCAAGTACAAACCCGATTATCAAAACAATTTCAAGATTACAAGACTATTATCATCACAGAGCATTCATCTCAAGCCCAACACACCACATTGCAATGTATTCGATGAGATATCAAAACAAATACCATATGAATAATGACTAGAACAAATACAAATTCCTAAAACAAGTATAATTATCATGAAGGACCATGATGATTATTGATAGAAATAGTTAGGGAAAGGGGCATGGGGTTGATCGGTAACTTCGGCATTGGTTACCTTTGGGCGTCGAGAAGGACGAGCAGGAGCAAGATGAGCGGCAGGCGGCGTCGAAGGGGAGGCGACCTGCTCGGGGAGGGAGGAGGCGGCGGGCTCGGCGGGTCAGGAGGAGGCTCGGCGGGCTCGGGGAGGCGCGCCGGCCGAGGAGGAGGCGGCGCGACGGGATCGGGGAGGAGAAGCGCCGGCTCGAGGAGGCGGCGAGGACGGTGGCGACGGGCTCGGGGAGGAGGAGCGAGAGGAGTTGAGAAACTTAATCATTTGAGAGTGGCGGTAGCGGCAAACCCTAGCTAGAGTCCTAATGTAAATAGAGATGGACATCACGAGCGGTTCTAAATTAGAACTGTCATGATACCTATCATCACGCCGGTTCTAACTTAGAACCGCTCGTGATATGTGATGTATCATAGACGGTTTTAATAAACAACCGCTCGTGATATTGATGAATCACGACGGTTTTAATAAACAACCGTCGTGATATGTGATTATCACGAGCGGTTCTAATTTAGAACCGCTGCGTGATAGTAATAGCATAGACGGTTCTAAGTTAGAACCGTCATGCGATATATGATGTATCACGAGCGGTGTTAATAAACAACCGTCATGATATATATGTAGCATGACGGATTTGATAAACAACCGCCTGTGATACACATGTGAGACGATGCGTAGTTCAAACCGTCGTGATATTATTTTGTATTGGTTAATATCTAGATCGTTACATTTATTGGCTAGCCTCGAAAAATGCTAGCCATGCCCTCGAAACAAGCGAAAAAGACAACAAGTACATGTATATACATCAATTCACATTCATTTGAGAAACAATCACATCCATTTCACGGTACAAATCTCAATTAATTAACTCAAATGAACTAAAATTAACCATGATCATCGAAATGTATATAGTACATATACACACATTGTTCAATTAATCTTTAAAAATTAGCCCTTCATGATGATCGACGGCATATGTAGCTAGTTTCGTCATGTTCTTCTTCCTCGACCCTTATGCCGCTTTCGAAAGGAGGCAACTCGTCAAATTGATTGTATTCTTCCTCGTCCACTACATTCTCAACTCCGACAATCCTCCTTTTTCCATGAAGAACTACGTGGCGCTTCTTATTTGCCGGTCGGTAACATAGAAGACTTGAACAACTTGGTTGCTTGATCGAACGGTTCGTCTTTGTATCCGACACGTTCGAGGTCCACGGTAGTGACGCCGTGCTTGTCGACCTTCACTGTGGGAGATGGACCCAACGGCACCGAAATAGGGGATCTTGAAAAGCACGTGGTCGAGCTCCCATATCTCCTCTATTTGCCCATAGTAGGAGCTCCTCACCCATCGGTCTTGAATGCATCTATCACGGACACCGCTGCTACGTTAGTGCTTTTTATATCCCGAGCTGCGTATAGAATGTGTACCCATTTATGTCGTATCCTCGCCATGTTACAAGCTGTAAATGTTGGCCCTTTTGCCAACTATGTCGAGATATCACTTGACGAGCTCCTAGCAAGTCGCTCCTTCAACCATTGGTTGAACAAATGCATTGTGTTGTCTCGTGATCCAAACATCCGGCGCGGCGGATTACATTGCGTCAAGCACGTCCTTGTCTTTGTCGATATCTGAGGACACTTCACCATGTGTTGCATAGACGATGAAATGGGCTTGAGCATACGCATCCATATTTGGAGTGATTGCTTTCCTTCCGATGGTCCCGATACCCTCGAGCCTCCCTCATGGCGAGATCGAGGCACACCTATCGGTTCGACTGAGCCATGTAATCGAGGCGAACTCAATGACCTCTTGGTTGCATAACCTTCGACGATCTTGCCCTCGCCGAGATCGATTTCGTACATATGACTTGAGAATTCCATGAACCTCTCGAGCGGGTACATGCTACGTAGGAACACGGCCCGCACATCTTTATCTCCTCACAATATGAACAATGAGATGGACCATGATATCGAAAAACGCGGAGGGAAATACATTTCAAGATCACATAGTGTCGTCACCACCTCGTCTGCGAGCATCTAGTCCTTCGAGATCGATGACCTTCGAGCAATTGTGTTAAAAAATAACACGACCTCATGATTGTCTCTCGGACCTTGATCGGCAAAATACTTCTAATTACAACAGGAGCATTTGTGTCATCAACACATGACAATCATGAGACTTCATGCCAATTAACTTCAAATCTTTTATCGAAACAAGTTTCTTCATGTTGGCGAGTAACCGGACGGAACTTTCACGCCATGCAAGCACCGCACGATTCGGTTCTCTCGGCCTTGGACAGAGTGTAACAAGCGGGGAAGGTACGTTCGTCCTTTATCGGTCCTTGTTGGTGCTAACTCGGTCGATGTCCATATCAACCAAGTCAAGCCGTGCGTTGACACCATCTTTTGTTTTGTCACGAATGTTGAAGAAGAGACCAATCAAGTCGTCACATACATTCTTTTCTACATGCATGGCGTCGATCACGTTGGCGAACTTCTAGGTGCTCCCAATAAGGTAAGTCCCAAAATATTGATCTCTTCTTCCACATGTTCTTCTTACTTGTCCTCGATTTACATCCCTTTCCAAGCACAACATCTAAATCCTTAACCATATCATAGACCTCTTTTCCGCTTAAATGCCTTGGAGTGAATTGTCCTCCTTCTCTCCGTCGAATTGTTTCTTCATCCTGCGGTATGGGTGAGCCCTCCGAAGGAACCTACGATGACGCATGTACACGGTTTTGCGCGAGCGATTCAGCCACACACTCTGGGTATCATCTAAGCAGTGAGTACAGGCTTTGGCCCCTTTTGTACTCTGGCCCGACAGATTAGCAAAGGCAGGATAATCATTTATGGTGCAGAACAACAAGGAACGTAAAGTGAAGTTCTCTCGTTTATACGCATCCCATACCGCATGCCCTTCAATCCACAAGATTTTTAGATCTTCCATCAATGGTGCTAGGTACACATCAATATCATTCCCGTGTTGCTTGGCCCTTGGATAAGTATCGACAACAAAATATACTTCCGCTTCATACACAACCAAGGAGGAAGGTTGTAGATCTGAGCGTCCACGGCCAAGTGCTATGTCGGCCGCTCATATTACCGAAAGGATTCATTCCATCTGTACTCAATCCAAACCTTATATTCCTCGGTTCCGCACCAAGTCTGCAAACCTCCTATCGATGTTTCTCCACCGGGCGGAATCGGCGAGGTGTCTTAACTTTCCGTCATTCTTACGCTCCTCGAGTGCCAATCTGAGCTTTTGCATTCTTTGGGTTCGCAAAACCGCTTCAAGCGGAAATTACAGAAGATACCACGCCACCTTAGCGGAGGTCCTTTCTTCACCTCGATTCCTCGTCGTCATCGATTGCTTCTTCGCTTGTATCGGGATCGTTGCACACGGACATACATGCATGTTTGTATACTCGTTACGGTAGAGGATACTGATCGTTCGGACATGCATGTATTCTTTCTACTTCCATTCCCAATGGACAAAGAACCTTTTGGCTTTGTAGGTGGTTTTGGGCAACTCATTTCCCTCCGGAAGCATGTCCGCTAAGAGACCTAACACTCAGTGAAACTCTTGTCGGACCAACCGTTGCTTGCCTTCAATTTCAGCGGTTTAAGCACGGATGACAACCTTGTGTATTCCGACTTGCGGCCGGGAACAAAGGTTTCTCTGAGTCCTCCATCACGCCCGAATTGAACATACTCCCTCTCATCACGGTTCCCTTCGCATCGCTAAGCATCTCGATCTAGATTGTCATCGTGCGGCCTATCCGAATCGGAACCACAATCGACATTCGCGGCATATCGTTGACTTCTGTATAATATGCATATCGTTGACTTCTTGTATAATATGCTCTTCATCGTGGTGGTCCAACATGTATAACCCTTTTGAAACCCCTTGAATCAAGTGTGCTTCGATCTGCGCTCGGTTGTTAAACATCTTGATTCTCGCGATCAATGCATGGACAAGACATATATTCCGCCCCTTATTCAACATATCCTCCTCGGCGCTCTTGTAAGCAGACCGCCATTAATGTACTCTTCACTCACACGGTTCTCGGTGTACATCGACCGGTCCATCACACGGTTCGTATTGAAAACCACGAAAATAAATAAAAGGGTGATGACTTTCAAAGCGTATTTTACGAGGCTTAATTATGATTTTTTCATTTTTACATTTTTTCGGATTTTATTAACTTACATGTGGGCCCTACTTGTCAGTGACTCATTTTTTATTTCATGATTTTATTTATAAAATCTATGGCGGTCCCACATGTCATAGACTCGTTAGTTTATTAACTAAATGATTAAAAAGCAGAGGATTAATTAATTTGAAGCTCAAACTGGGCTTAGGGGTGACATCGCATTGCTATATAGTCGTGGCTCTCGGCCCTAAGGTCTCGCCTGAGGCGAACCGACGGTACGATGTCCCATGGAGGCGCCTGAAACTAGCGATTTCGGCGTAAACGCCTGAAACTACTCAAATTAAAGGATGCTTATGCTTCAGTATCTCACCTCGATCACGAGGAAGGTGTCAATGAAAGTCGGGGAAGGTCCAAGGCGCGGCTGGGTCGTCGATCGGTGAACAGAGGCGACGGCGGCAAGCTCCTCGGCGACAATATACAACTGAAATGGACCAGGCCGGCTCAGTGAGGTGAGGCGATGTACTCAAACCGGGCACGGAACGGCGATGGACCTATCGTAGCGCCTAGAGATATGGAGATCAAGAAGACTATATCTGTTTTGGCCGGGGAGGCTGTGGATATCATGGGGATATGCTCACGATCTTAATGTGATAGTACAATTGGCAATAGCTCTTTGGGTTTGTCGAAACGATCATTTTCGGTTTTGTTGAAATCTTGTTTTCACAAGTGTCGGGATAATCAGTATCTGGGCGTGTGTCTGCGCGGTACTACCGCGATCTTGATAATCTTAGTACCGCTTGTGTTTACGGTAGTACCGCTGGTCGGTATTACCGCAAGCAAAGCGGTATGGTTTTTCCAGAACAAGTGTTTTTGGAAGTTTTGGATTTCCTTGAAGAAGCGATGCGACCGATTATAGAGTCTTGATACTACATGATCTTGATAATCTGAAGCCATAACATGGCGGTAGTACCGATTTGGTTTCTGAGTTTCGTTTAACTTGGAGAATTGTTTGGGTTATGTCATTTCCATGTTTGTTAATGCATATATGTTGCATATTGCATGTTTTGAGCTAACGTGGGTCAAGTTGTGAAGAACTTGTTCCCGGAGACGATTTCTTGGTCTATTGCTGTGCAGGTGGTTTGCAGGTCAACGACGGTCAACGGCGAGGAGGATCGGGACTAAGCTTGGAGAGCTGAGGTCCAGAACGATCATGGATGCGGGTGAGGTCGGTGACTCAAGCATGGCACGAATGGGCGAGGTGGATCGAACCGATAGTTCGATCTACCGGTTGGATCAGCGGCGGGGGTCGGTGCAAGTGCTTTGGAGGTTCCGGGATTGGACGGGAGAGACTTGCCGACATGATGAGAGCCGTTGATCAACCTACACGTGGCGGAAGCGGCGATTGCTTGACGAGATTGGACTCGGTCCATGGAGAAGGATCGAGAAGGGTATTTTGGTAATTTCACCAAATCTGCCTTGGTGACCTAATGCCAACCAGCGCGCAAGGCGGAGGCGTCAAGAAGTGGATTAGGTCAAGAAAAGTGAAGACGGCGCTTTAAAATGCGTGCGTGAGTGTCCTGTTTGTTATTGGGCCTAACGGAGCCCATTAGGGTTAAGTCTTCTAGAAGCTCTAGGCCTCATATAAATAGAGGGTCTTGTGCAACAACCCAAGCACTTCATTTGAAAACCCTAGTTTGGTGTTAGGGTTTAGGGAAGAAAAGAGAGGCTTAGGCTCTAGAGAGATGAGTTGAGTTGTGTGCTCATGGATTGAGCTCTTGTCCTCCTTGAGGGAGTGGTCAGAACCAGAAACACCATGAATCAATCTATGAGTGATTTCTCAAGTATGCTCTCTCTTTGTTCTTTCTCCTAGTTTTGTTGATTTTGGGTGCTTCCTTGATCCGATGAGTTTTTGGTTGGTTTTGTTCTCATCTACCTTGTTGTGGCGTGTGGGAAGACATCTAAGAACATCTGAATCATCAATCTCTCACGAGCAAGTTATTGATCAAGTTTTTCGTTTTGCTCGGTTTTGAACCTTCTTTCGGTAAAACAGAAAAAGATCAAAACTTTGACGTGGATCTGGACGATCGTTGCTTGGAATAGGTTCTAGATATCCTTGAGAAGGTATGTTCCAAGTTTGATCAAGTTTCATCGAGTAGAACAAAAGTTTGATCGATTTTCATTTTTGAAACCCGAGCTGTTCTTGCTGTTCCAGGACAATCGGAACAACCGCCCTTAACACTGCGGTTGTACCGCACTGAGGTACGACCGGCCGTAACACTGCGGTTGTCAAGACATCGGCATCTGACCGCCTGCTACATCTAGGGTTGTACCGATTGTCTGATTTGTTCGAACTTCTGTTTTTAGTGTTTTTGCTTAGGGGTTAATCGATTCATCACATGGCTTCGCTATGCGCATACATGATCTTCTTAGCTTTAATAGCTATTGGAGAAAAGTTAAGTGTTGAATCTAGTTTCGTGAAAGTGGGCGGCGTCTATTCACCCCCCCTCTAGTCGCCTTTCCGGTCCTACAAGTGGTATCAGAGCCGGTTAGCTCTTCTCATAGATCTTAACCGGTCTTTGGAGCCATGGCGACTGACAAGTATTCGACCAAACCACACATCTTTGATGGAGTCGATTTTTCCTCTTTGGCACGCATGTGTGCCTACATCGAGGCTCAAGGGCACGCAATTTGGCTTAAGGTCAAAAATCCTTATGTCGTGCCGGCCGATGAAGATGTGATTAATCCAGATGTAGAGGCAAATAGCAAGGCTCGGAACTTCTTGATTCAAGGGCTGAGTCGATCTGAGTTTGAGCGTGTGGCTCACTTGAAGTCTGCTCATGAGATCTGGAAGACCCTTTGTGATTACCACGAGGGCTCTACTGCGATCAAGGAAGTGAGACAGAATCACTCAAGAAAGAATACTCAAGATCGAACAAAAGCCCGGTGAATCCTTGGATGAGCTATTGGGAAGGTTTTCCAAGATTCTTCACAATTTGTTGTAGATCTCACATTCAATCGACCAAAACGCACGCCATTCTTGGGTGCTCTTGATGTGAGGATCCGGGGATGAAAATCCGTCCATCAATGACAACATCACATGAGTGAGCTTACCATGGATAAGCTCTACTCGAGGTTGAAGTCGCATGAGATTGATTTCATCTCGCGGCTCCCCAAGACAGTCGATGGCTTTAGTGATCGACCCATCTCGAGTAGTTCTTCTGACTCTTTGGACTTTGGCTCTTCTGGTATTTCTTTGTCCGCTTTGCATTCCTTGAGCGATGAGCAGTTAGAGAGAATCCCAGAGGATGACTTAGGCCTCCTAACCACCAAATTCTCGAGAGTCTTCAACAAGGTGAGGAACAGAAGGAGAGGTGGTCCTGTCACTTGCTTTGAGTGTGGTGAGCCAAACCACATTCGCTCCAGCTTGCCCCAAGTCAAGGGCAAGATGGAGAAGGACTTTCGGAGGCATCCTCAAGCTAAGGAGGTGAAGCCCAAGAAGACGAACTACCGCAAGTACGTCAGCAAGGTCCTTGCCGCTCTTGATTCTGTTGACATGAGCGATGTGGACTCGGGGACGGAGGATGACGACGACTCTCGTGGCAAGAAGAAGGATCAAGACTTCACCGGCATGTGCTTCATGGCCAAGGATAGCCACGACGTCGACTCCTCCAACGCATTTATTTACATCTTCAATGATCCCGATGAGGTCGTCCCTCACTTGCTCGGATGAACGTGCTTTAGTTCTTTGAGCGAGGAACAGATAAGCAAGCTAGAATGCTTAAGAAACAGGACGTCATAATTGATAACTTGAGACTAGAAGTTGCTACACTTAAGTCAATTAGTTCTGAAGATGTTTGTAATGCTTGCTCTGGAATGTATGATGAATTAGTAGCTTTGAAACTTGCTCATTCCTCTGTTACAAATCAATTGAAAGATGCTCATGATGAATTGGAATCTCTCAAGTCTAGTTCTACTTGCATGAATGCCATTGCTCGTGATATGACTGCTGTAGATGCTATTCCTTTACCCTGTTCAAACTGTGCTTTGCTTGAATTAAAACTGAATAGCGCTACAAAAGATTTGCAAAATTTGACCCTAGTCATACTTGCTCTCCTTGTGAGGATAATAAGGTCAAAATGAAAGAGATGACTGAAATGGTTCTTTACTCTAAAACTGTTTCATGTGAAAACTGTGTTAAACTCACAACTGAGAATGATGCCTTAAACAAGACTCTTGAGGAGAAAGCTAAAATTGAAAAATCCATGTCCATGACTGCTTCTAAGAAAGTTGTTGATTCTAGTTCTTGTGATCTTTGCATTGAAATTGGGCATAATGTAGATAAGATACAAGAAGCTTTTAGAGTTAAGTTCAAAGAGCAGTTGGATAGGATTAGAGATGATTATTGTGTGTCTTGTGAGGCTTTGAAAGTCGAGGTAGCTCATTATAAGGAAAAGTCGATAGGGCTAGTATGTCGATAAGTGTGTTTCTTGTGTTGAACTAGCCAATCAAAATGACTATCTCGAGAGGATCTCTTGAGAGATTTGTTGGTGGGAAGAAGAACCTCAATTTGATTCTAGATAAATCTAAGGTGAGTGTGAAAAATAGTGGGCTAGGATTTAATTCTCTAGAGCATTCCAAGAATCATCCACTTAAGATTGTTAGAGCTGTTGAGAGTGGCCTGTTTGAGGTAGAACCACCTAAGTCATCTAAGATAGTATTTAAATCTGCTGGTTTTGCTCAAACCCTTTCTAGCAAGATAGGTGCTTCTGTTTCATCAGGTCAGACCCCTCAAAAGGTCAAGTACCATTGCACCTTCTGCAAGAAGAATGGCCATATTGTTGAGTTCTGCTTTCGTAGAGCCAAGATTGAGAGGAAGGAGAGGATGAGTGCTTTGAGGTCCATTAGAGGAGTTTTTGCACCTCTAGTAGTCTCTAGAGCAGACGACTGTCCTTCCCACTAGACAGAGGCCTAGGTTTGTAGATGATTTCTTTGATTCTTTTGGTGGCTCTAGGCGCCTACGGTTTAGGATATCATGAGGAGAGACCACGGGTAGCATCTAGACAGAAGTACCGATCTTTTGGTAGATCGTTTGGAGAGGTCTAGGTGGTTCACGTGTGCATTCTTATGATTTTGTTCCTAACCGTTTCTTCGCTGCTTCTCTTGTTTTGCCTAAGCATCATGTGACTCGATCTTGGATTCCCAAGTCTTTTATCACTAACTTGATCTTGAGGCACATATGTTTCTGTTACGTGCTCATTAGGTTCGGCGTGCGAGGAAGGAGGACATATGGATTGTTGACTCCGGGTGTTCTCGACATATGACTGGGGATTCTAGATGGTTCTCCTCCTCACACGTGCATCCGGCAATGAATTGATCACATTTGGGGATGCTTCTACGATGCTGAAGTGATGACTAAGAACACAGTCTTGGCGTCAACAACAAATTCATGCTCAAGGGCGTCGCTTTGGTAAGTAAGTCAAATATAATCGCTTTACTTTCTCACCGCTTGATGAAGGTCTAGAGGTGAGATTTAAGAGTGGTGAGGGCAGGGTTTTAGATTCCTCTGGTGAGCTTGTCTTTAAGATTTCGAGTTTGAGAGGATTTTTGTGCTAATTTACGTATCTCTTACGCTTCTAGCCCTAGGTGTCTTGTTGCTTCGATTCCCATGATCTAGTTTTGTGGCATCGTAGGCTTGGTCACATAGGTTTCGACCACTTGACTAGAGTCGAGAGCAAGGATTTGATTAGAGGTTTACCTAGGTCAAGGTCATTTAGAGACCTTGTGTGCACACCACAGAGACATGGTAAGATGGTTTACGCTTCTCATCCTCCTCTTACCTTAGTGATGGTGATGGACGGGGATGGCTCTTGCTCTTAGACACCTGTTGGTCCTTCTAGAGTCGATCTGCGGTGGTAAGTGGTGCGTGCTTGTGATTGTGGATGACTACTCCGGTATTCATGGGTTTATTTTACGGTGTCTAAGGACGAGGCATTTGGTTTCTTTAGAGATTTGGTCCTTAGACTTCTTTGTTGATCTTCTGGAGCTTTGAGAGCCATTAGGAGTGACAATGGGACAGAATTCAAGAATTCTTCCTTTGCCACCTTTTGTTACGATAGGGGCTAGAGCACCGTTTTCTTCACCTAGAGTTCCCAAACAGAATGGTGTTGTAGAGAGGAAGAATAGGACCCTTGTAGAGATGGCGGGACCATGCTAGATGAGCATTCCACACCTAGGAGGTTTTGAATGAGGCTATCTTCTTGCTTGTTATATTTCTAATAGGGTGTTCTTGAGATCTGTTATTGGTAAGACTTCCTATGAGCTCAGATTTGGTCATAAGCCCAAAGTTTCACATTTCAAGATTTTTGGTTGTAAGTGTTTCATTCTTAAACATGGCAACCTTGATAAATTTGAATCTAGATGTTACGATGGCATATTTCTTGGATATCCCGCTCATTCTCGTGGCTATCGTGTATTTAATTTTGACACTAACAAAATTGTTGAGACTTCGAAGTCACTTTTGATGAGGCTAGTCCCGGTACTAGACCCGATCTTTGCAGTACAGAGTTCTGATATTCGAGAAAGCATCTTCGTCGACGATGACTCGAGGATGAGGACCCAATCCATCCTCCACCATTTCGAGAGGGTTGGGGAGCTGCTTCTACTACACCAACTTTCGGATGAGCAGCCTCTTCCTACCTTCACCGACGATCGAGTGGCTCTGTGCCTACCTCCACGGCCCGTGAGGTAGAGGCCACTTCGCACCAGAGCTCCTCTTCACATTCAAATGACAAAGATCCACCGAGCAGATTATTGGGGATATTCATGAGCGAGTCACTCGCTCGTGTTCATTCTTCGATTCTCATGCACATTCTGCTTTTGTCGCTTCTTTTGAACCCCGAGATATCACCCATGCTCTTTCTGATGCCTCTTGGGTCAATGCCATGCATGAAGAACTTGCAAATTTTGAAAGAAACCAAGTCTGGACCTTAGTTGAACCTCCACCTAATCAACATGTAATTGGAACAAAATGGATTTTCAAAAATAAGCAAAGTGAGGATGGGTTGGTAGTTCGCAACAAGGCTAGGCTTGTAGCTCAAGGTTATTCCCAGGTAGAGGGCTTAGACTTTGAAGAGACTTTTGCTCCTGTAGCTAGATTGGAAGCCATTCGCATTTTGCTAGCATTTGCAACATCTAAGGGCTTCAAGCTTTTTCAAATGGATGTTAAAAGTGCTTTCCTGAATGGTTTCATAGAAGAAGAGGTCTTTGTCAAGCAACCACCTGGTTTCGAAAATCCCAAATTCCCAAACCGTGTGTTTAAACTCTCCAAAGCCTTGTATGGTGCAAGCAAGCCCTAGAGCTTGGTATGATAGGCTTAAGAGTTTTACGCTTAGTAATGATTTCAAAATGGGAATGGTTGATAAAACCTTGTTCACTCTTAAGCATGGCGTTGACTTCTTATTGGTTGATTTATGTGGATGATATCATATTCGTTGGTTCTTCTCATGCTTTGGTGTCTAGATTTTCAGATTCTATGAGCGGGGAGTTTGAGATGAGCATGATGGGCAAATTGACATTCTTCCTTGGTCTTCAAGTCAAGCAAGCTGAAAGAAGGCACCTTCATTCATCAAAGTAAGTATACAAAGGACCTTCTTCGTCGCCGACATGGGAAGCGATGACCAATGTCTACTCCCATTGCCACGACCATCGTCTTTGGACCCAGATGAGGATGGAGAGTCCGTGGACGGAAGAGTACCGCAACATGATTGGCTCCTCCTCTACCTCACGGCGTCGAGGCCGACATACAATTATTTGTGTGTCTCATGCGCTCGATTTCGAGCTTCCTCGAGCTTCTCATCGTCAAGCAGTGCGTCGCATATTCAGGTACCTCCAGGACACTCTTGACTTTGGACTTTGGTATTCTTCTTCTTCTGCTCTCTCTATTCGGGCTTTTTAATCTTGATTTTGCCGGTGTAGAGTAGATAGGAAGAGTACTTCGGCACTTGTCATTTCTTAGGCACATCTCTTATCTCGTGGTCATCTAGGAAGCAGTCCTCTGTTGCACGATCCTTCGCCGAGGCCGAGTATATAGTCTGCGACGATGGTTGCTCTCGGTTCTCTGGATCTTATCTACTCTGCGGGACTATGGGTTGTTTTTGGGTAGTGTTCCTCTTTTCTGTGACAACACTAGCGCCATTAATATTGCCAAAAACCCTGTGCAACATTCTAGGACTAAGCATATTGACATTCGTTACCATTTCCTTAGAGACCATGTTGAGAAGGGTGATGTTGTGCTTCATTTTGTTGAGTCCGAGCATCGGAGTTCTTGACATTTTCACTAAAGCTCTTGATTCTTCTCATTTTGCTTTTCTGCGGGGAGAATTGGGGGTTGTTAGTCCTCTTGGCCTGTTTTGAGGGGGAGTTTGCTCTTTTTGCATTCATTGTATCATAATGCATTTTAAAACTTCAGCAACTTGCATTGTAATATAACCTTATGGAGCTTTGATTATTATCCTTGTATGACATGCTTTCATACTTTATACCCTGCCATGTCTTGTGCTAGCTTGCTAGATGTCTTTTATGGCTTTTTATGTATAGCTTAGCTTTTGTCATGCTAGCTCTATTATCTGTGTGCAAACTGGATTATAATATGACTTGTTGGATCTTGTGACTAGTTTTGGCTTTAGTGATCCCCTCATGATTCATGCCATGTCATATAGGCTTAATTGAGTCCTGAACTTATTCTGAGTTTTAAATTGAGCTATGCTAATTCTCAAGTCAAGCAAATGAAAAATGAGCTTTTTGTGCGAAAAAACTGATCTCACCAATTCTTTCTTATGAGACTGCTTGCCATTGCATTAGGCATGAACTCAGGGGGAGTTTTGGAAGACCAGACTATTCTCTTAAGCTTGTGTTGCTTGGGATGGTCGTAGTGAGGCTTGAGATCTAGCACAATGCTAAGAAAACAAATTGGCAATTGGTTGAAGCTTAGAAGGCGGGTGTGGATGGCTCCTAGTCCAGACTTGCTTTACTAAGATAAAACTAATCTTTTTCAAAGAAAGTGCTCAATGTGCTAAATTCTAAATGCTTGAACAAATTGATTCAAAATTGATCTCAAAATGCTCAAAATTAACTCTTTTTAGCTTCGGCTCCATATTGCCTATAGACATGGCCTCGACTCATTTTGGATACCTTTAGTTAAACTATGATCTTGAGCACCTTGTCATGCCTTCAATTCATTTAATCTCAGTTGTTGCTATTTTGGCCTTAGCTTTCTTTGTACATGTTTTGCCATACTTGATTATAGCTTCTTCACATAATATGGCTTGGTGTAATACTTGTACAGTCTTCATGGATAATCTTCATGGCTCCTTTTGCTCAATTTACAAACAAACACAAAAAAATGAATAAAAAAAAATACAAAAATTTCAGCCATTCCATAACTTTCATGCTCTATCTTCTTCCATGCACCTTGATGAATTCATTGTCAAAGGGGGAGAAAGATTGGTAAAAATGTTGAGCTTTTTGGAGTCATAGGGTTCTTATTGATCATAGTGAGTGGGATCTTCTCTATTGCATTCTTTTGGCCTTATTTGCCTTTTTCTGAATTTGAATTGCAATTCTTGATCCTCACAATGATCAAAGGTCATATCGAACAATTGTTCTTTCATATGGACCTTAAGTGAGATTTTGACCCGTTTCTGGAAAATGAAGCTTTCTTGCCTTCTTTTGCCGTATCTCACTTGCTGATACTATTCTGGAGCTAGCTTGGTCATTTCCTTTCCTTTCTCTTGCATTTGAACCAAGTTGTGCCTTTGAACGAAAACGTCGAGTTTTTACTGTCTCAAACCTCAAATTTTGTATTTGTGGGAAATTGCCAATGTGTTCATCAAGGCGGAGATTGTGGATATCATGGGGATATGCTCACGATCTTAATGTGATAGTACAATTGGCAATAGCTCTTTGGGTTTGTCGAAACGATCATTTTCGGTTTTGTTGAAATCTTGTTTTCAGCAAGTGTCGGGATAATCGGTATCTGGCGTGTAATCTGCGCGGTACTACATGATCTTGATAATACCGGCTTGTGTTTAATGGTAGTACCGCTGGGTCGATATTACATAAAGCAAAGCGGTATGGTTTTTCGAAACAAGTGTTTTTGGAAGTTTTGGATTTCCTTGAAGATGATGCGATCATTGATTATGGCGGTCTTGATACTACCTATGATCTTGATAATCTGCCCATAACATGGCGGTAATACCGATTTGGTTTCGAGTTTCGTTTAACTTGGAGAATTGTTTGGGTTATGTCATTTCCATGTTTGTTAATGCATATATATTGCATATTGCATGTTTTGAGCTAACGTGGGTCAAGTTGTGAAGAACTTGTTCCGGAGACGATTTCTTGGTCTATTCTTTGTCGGTGGTTTGCGTGTCAACGACGGTCAGCGGCGAGGAGGATCGGGACTAAGCTTGGAGAGCCGAGGTCGAAACGATCATGGATGCCGGTGGTCGTGTGACTCAAGCATGGCACAGAATGGGCGAGTGGATCGAACCGATAGTTCGATCTACCGGTTGGATCAAGCGGCGGGGTCGGTGCAAGTGCTTTGGAGGTTCGATGGGATTGGACGGAGAGACTTGCCGACATGATGAGAGCCGTTGATCAACCTACACGTGGCGGAGCGGCGATTGCTTCGACAGAGTTGGACTCGGTCCATGGAGAAGGATCGAGAAGGGTATTTTGGTAATTTCACCAAATCGCCTTGGTGACCTAATGCCAACCCAGCGCAAGGCGGAGCGTCAAGAAGTGGATTAGGTCAAGAAAAGTGAAGACGGCGCTTTAAAATGCGTGCGTGAGTGTCTGTTTGTTATTGGGCCTAACGGGGCCCATTAGGGTTAAGTCTTCTAGAAGCTCTAGGCCTCATATAAATAGAGGGTCTTGTGCACAACAACCCAAGCACTTCATTTGAAAACCCTAGTTTGGTGTTAGGGTTTAGGGAAGAAAAGAGAGGCTTAGGCTCTAGAGAGAGATGAGTTGAGTTGTGTGCTCATGGATTGAGCTCTTGTCCTCCTTGAGGGAGTGGTCAGTAACCAAAGAACACCATGAATCAATCTATGAGTGATTTCTCAAGTATGCTCTCTCTTTGTTCTTTCTCCTAGTTTTGTTGATTTTGGGTGCTTCCTTGATCCGATGAGTTTTGGTTGGTTTTGTTCTCATCTACCTTCTTTGTGGCGTGTGGGAAGACATCTAAGAACATCTGAATCATCAATCTCTCACGAGCAAGTTATTGATCAAGTTTTTCGTTTTGCTCGGTTTTGAACCTTCTTTCGGTAAAACAGAAAAAGATCAAAACTTTGACGTGGATCTGGACGATCGTTGCTTGGAATAGGTTCTAGATATCCTTGAGAAGGTATGTTCCAAGTTTGATCAAGTTTCATCGAGTAGAACAAAAGTTTGATCGATTTTCATTTTGAAACCAGTATTCTTCTTTGTTCGGGACAATCGGAACAACCGCCCTTAACACTGCGGTTGTACCGCACTGAGGTACGACCGGCCGTAACACTGCGGTTGTACCGCACATCGGTACGACCGCCCGTTACACTGCGGTTGTACCGATTGTCCTGATTTGTTCGAACTTCTGCTTTTAGTGTTTTTGCTTAGGGGTTAATCGATTCATCACATGGCTTCGCTATGCGCATACACCGATCTTCTTAGCTTTAATAGCTATTGGAGAAAAGTTCGTGTTGAATCTAGTTTGGTGAAAGTGGAGCGGCGTCTATTCACCCCCTCTAGTCGCCTTTTCCTGTCCCTCAGAGGCGGAGCTATATATATCGTCGTGGTGAGTTAATTATCACGACGGTTTTAACAAACCCGCCTGTGATATTGGGCAATATCACGAGCGGTTCATGTTTGGAACCGCTCGTGAAGTATCACGAGCGGTTCTAAAACAAACCGTCGTGATATTGTGTAATATCACAGGCGGTTCATATTTAGAACCGTCGTGAAGTATCACGACGGTTCCAAACATGAACCGCTGCGTGATATGACATCTTCACGCAGCGGTTTTAAGCGCGAGAATAACACGAGGCGGTGGGTAACAAAAACCGCTCGAGATTGTGTTTATCTGAGCGGTTTCGATGAACCGTCTGTGATCAGGCGTCCAGTATTAGCATTTCTGTAGTAGTGTTATTTGGATTTGAAGTCATTTCTTGGATTTTATGGGATTTAAAAATGGTTTTTCTTCTGTCCCTAAGTTAAAATATATTTTGTTTGCAAAACTAAAAGCAAAAGTTAAGTTAAAAGTATTTTTTATTAAGTTCCATATAATTCAAGGGATTTTTGTGCATTTTCCTAGAATTTTTGGACATCTTTAGCTATTTTCTAAAAACCTTTTTCTTTTTTGGATTTTATTTAATTCAAAACCTATTCTCAATCCCCTTAACCTCTTTGGGCCGAATCTCTCGGCCCATTTCCCCTTTTGTCCCTGCGCAACCCAGCTCCGTCGGCCCGCTCTGTGCCTTCTCCCTCGCTCGCCCGCTGACAGGAGGGCCCCACCCATCAGCACCCTCGCTCTCCTGGTCATCTTCTCTGCGCGCTCTGCACATGCCATGCTCGCCAAGGCCAATGCAGGACTCCCGCCTGGAGCCACCGAACCTTGCCGCAAGATCCAACCGCCGCCACCGCCACTCTTCGTCTTCGCCGCCGGCCTCCTCTTGACGCTGCGTCCTCAAGACCAGGCGCACCAACTTCACCACGACTCCCTCTTCACATAGGTGCCCTTGCTAGCCATCGGAGCCCAGCTGAATGCCAGCGAGCCATCGGGTCGCGAGTGCCGCCGCCTCGGTGCCGACGTGGCTGCCACCTGGCGCCACGTGCACGCCACCTCAGCCCATCCGCCTACGTGGCTGCCTCATCACCGCTGACGTGGCTTTTCCTTATTTTCCCATTGAAAAATAAATCAACCGAAAAGAAAATCCCGCGCTGGCGTCAGCATGACGCAATAAACCTGATTCCCTTTAGAAAAATAATTCAAAAAAATCAGGAAAATCCCCTTTTTCTTGATTTCTTGTAATTTCAAATTTTCGGAGGCCATAACTTCTTCATTCGAGCTCTGATTCGAGTGATTCAAATTTCTAAATTAATTATCTTTCTATTGGTGCTTATTTGGTAATTTTTGGATTTTATTTTAGTATTGTTTTATTTATTTGGCTTTGTTCGCACGTATAGATTCCGACGTTCCGAAAGAATTCGTGGACCCGACGACCGAAGCATCCTAACTCTTCAACGAAGGCAAGTCATAGATCATTTGATCATGTTGTACCCAATTTTTTTTTTAAAAAAGGTATATTGTTGGATATAAACATCCATGGCTAGTTGTGTAAAATAGTTTCGGGAATAGTTAAATTATCTAATTGACATTATGCCTCCTTGTTAAATTGAGAATGACATGTACCTCTAAATGACATAAATCCTTGGACACCATAGGATGGGTAATTTTAGTTGGACATTGTTTGGATACCAACATGGGTACGTATTATGCTTAGCCATGCTTAGTCACGATGGATTCACAATCACTTGCTCAAAGAATGGTTGAATTTGACTAAATGAAATATGGAATTGTGGTGCGGCCACTATTATTAAAAAGATGTTGTGCCATGGCAAGGGTTGCCATTTGGCCGGGTTGAACCAAAATGATTTATACTCAGGCGAGTGATCGTGCAGTAAAGGGGATGATTTTAGGATGAGGTTGCCTTACTTGAGTAGTCACTAAGGACTTAACTTTGTGCGCCATTGACCTGGGCCATACCGTGCAACCATAAGTCCATTTATGGGGTGGACCGGTCCAACTAATTAGCAATGTTTTGACTCGGTTCTATTTTGGTTGTTGAATTGGCGTAAGAGGGGGCCAGATTGAGGCGAATCCTTAGCGAGCAGAACCAAGTCAAAACGGAGCTTTATAAAAGCTTTGTGATAATCACTTAGTCACACGCCATCAAAAGCGTGAAATGCCTGACATTAAAAGATGATTATCTCTTGTGGGTCAAGATGTACAACCTCTGCAGAGTGTAAAACTATTCGAATAGCCGTGTCCCTAGTTATGGACAATTTCTCATGATTTCACACGAGAGGTAGACTTTATAAAAATGTTGGAATGGTTTGGTTGGAGCGGTATAGTTGGTTTTGGTTAATGGTTGGGAAGTGAACGGGGGTGTTCACTAGTTGTTTCAAAGAAAATTGATTACTTATGTATTAATCTTTTAAATTATGTTTTACAATCTACTTACTGTATTTACTGTCAATACTGCTTTCTGCAAAAACAGCCATAAAGCTATCCTTGTCAGCCTTGTATGAATATTACTTGCATACGTTTCCCTATGACTTGCTGAGTACTTTAAAGTACTCACGGCTTTGCGCCATTTGTTGATCAGCTGCCGAAGAAGAACCAGGAGACACCGAGTTCTATGAGGAAGACTACTTTGAAGACTATGCGAATTAGGTCACGTTCTCCACTCGATTGCCTGTGGGCATGTCGGATGGCCTCTACAAGATGTTTTGTTTCCGCTGCAAATTATCTTTTGCTGTTAAGCCTTACGTGGCAACTCTGTAAAACTTGACCATAAGGTCCTTTTGCTGCTAAATAATATTAATTTGTCTGCTTCATCTATAGTCTGTTGTATGGATATGATTACACCAATGTTGCAACTGTGTGAGCTAGCTACTGATCATGAGACTAGTTCAGAATGCACAGAGGGTCCCGGGGTTGCATCCACGGGGTCCCGACAGCGGTGGTATCAGAACCATATCGACTGTAAGACGTAACCATAAGTTAGCATGGTCGGTTAGTCAAAAGTCTCAAAATTTATTTTGTAAAACAAACCCACAAATTAATCTGAATAGTATTCTTCTCTCATCTAACTCTATCCTCCTCTCATCTTATTCTAAAGCTTTCCCCCACATCATCCCTAAGTTCTTTTATCGTATCCCTTCTGAAACTTTGCTTCTGAATTTAAAGTGACCCTCTCATCCTGGCAATCTCTATAGGATCGAGCTTTGCTTTAAGATGACCACCTATATAATCTAAATTAGTGGCGTTGTACCTAGGTTACCCTTCTAAGTTTTAGTATTATTTAGTCCGATAGATAGGATCTTCTGCTTGAGTTTTGTTGCCTCTTAATAACTTTTCGGCTATTTGTTCTTCGAGTTTAACTGGCTTTCCCCCAGTTAGGTTGTTCTATCTTTCTCCCTGGTTCTCGATCGTCTTCATGCTTTTCCCCCTCACCTATTGTGCTCTCTTTTTCTTATCTATTAAATCCGGAAAGATTTGTGCAGATGGTTCAGACCCGCAACTCGGCAAGTCAAGATGAACCAGTGGATCCCTTTACACCACCACCTCCACCTCCTCCAGCTGCAATCACAGATCAGGGTTTGAGTCAGTTCATGGCAGCCCAAATGCAATTGATGAACGCAATGATGCAAAATATGAACCAAATGATGATTCAACAGAACCAGACCGCTGCCACTCTATTCGCAATACTGAACCAGAACAACCAAGCAGCTGCCATGCCACCGCCACCACCACTAGCTTTTCCTCAGTCCAAGCTGGCAGAATTTATGAGGACCCATCCACCGACGTTCTCTAGCTCCTTCGAGCCTTTGGACGCAGACGACTGGCTACGCTTTATTGAAAAGAAGCTCGCCATTACCCGGTATGACGACCGTGAGAAAGTCATGTATGCTTCACACCAGCTGGAAGGCACCACCGCAGAATGGTGGGAGAACTACTGCACCACCCATGAAAACCATCAGAACATCACTTGGGCTGAATTTTCATAAGCTTTCCGTCACTCTCACATTCTTGATGGAAAGGTGAAAATGAAGAAGAACGAGTTCCGTGAGCTGCGTCAAGGAAACATGTTAGTAAGTGAATACCTCAATAAGTTCAATCAACTCTCGCGTTATGCTCTAGAGGACGTTGCCACAAATGACACACGTCAGAAGTGTTTTAAGCGAGGACTCAACCCTAGCTTAAAGGCTCAAGTCGTTGGCAATGACTATGCAAATTTTCAGCAATTAGTAAACAAGGCTATGCTCATAGAAGAGTCACGTCGCGAGTTTGCAGAATCTCATAAAAGGAAGATGATGTAGCATGGTGCTCATCAAGGTCATCCGCAGAGAGCTAGAATGAATGCACAACACCTAGCTCATTTTGCTCCTCCTGTTGCATTCAGAACCCCTGCAACAGCACCTCGCCCGGCTACTCCAGGTTTTCGCAGCCCCGGCAACAACAACAATGCCATCAACCAGCAGCCAAGAAACAACAATCATGCTGCAGGAATCACCTGTTTCAACTATCAGCAATTGGGACATTACGCCAGCAATTGTCCTCAGAAGCAAGGGCCATCACCTGTCAGATTCAACTTGGGAGCTACTCCGACCAGGACCCCTATGCCAGGAGCAAGACGTGGAGCACCTTAAACTCCAACTGCACCAGCCAAGACCCCTCAGCCTTTTGGAAGAGACCGTGTGAACCATGTCACAGTGGAGAAAGCTTAGACAGCCCCGGACGTCGTGCTAGGTAAGTTCCTAGTAAATTCGGTACCTGCTACTGTTTTGTTTGATTTTGGGGCTACACATTCGTTTGTTTCTCTGATTTTTGCTGCAAAGCATCAGTTAGAGGTTCGACTCTTAAAACTGCTTTATTGGTTCAATCTCCCGGTTCGGAGTTAAGTACGAATCAAGATTGCCCAAAAGTAAAAGTAACCATAGAAGGGGTAGAATTTCTAGCCGACCTCATAATCATCGACACCAAGTCCCTTGATGTGATCTTGGGTATGGATTGGCTTACTAATCACCAAGCAATTTTGGATTGTGGTGGTAGAAGCATCACTGTGGTCAGCCTAGTTGGAATCAAAGTAAAATTTGAAGCCTCCACAGAAAAGCATGATGGAGCCTTAGTCTACAGCATCAGTGCTGTATCTTTGGAAGATGTGCCAGTGGTCAGAGAATTTCCAGACGTCTTCTCAGATAAGTTACCTGGAATGCCTCTGGATAGGGACCTAGAGTTTGTCATCAATCTAGTTCCAGGAACTGTACCTATTTCCAAGAGACCCTACCGTTTGCCAGTTGACGACCTAGTTGAACTAAAGAAACATATTGAAGAAATGCAAGATAAAGGATTTGTCCGCCCAAGTTCTTCGCCTTGGGGAGCCCTAGTGATCTTTATCGCCAAGAAGGATGGTACCCAGCGAATGTGTGTGGATTATCGCTCACTCAATGAAGTCACCATCAAGAACAAGTACCCTCTGCCCAGGATTGATGATTTGTTTGACCAGTTAAAGGGAGCTGGAGTGTTCTCCAAGATAGATTTAAGGTCAGGATACCATCAGTTGAAGATTCATCAGGAGGATATACCCAAGATAGCTTTCTCAACCCGATATGGACTGTACAAGTATACGATCATGTCTTTTGGATTGACCAATGCTCCGGCTTACTTTATAAACTTGATGAATAAAGTATTCATGGAGTATTTAGATAAGTTCGTCATTGTCTTTATCGACAATATTCTAGTATATTGTAAAAGTAAAGAAGAGCATGAAGAGCACCTTCTCTTAGTCTTGAATAAGCTTAGAAATCATCAACTCTATACTAAATTCGACAAATGTGAGTTTTGGATGAAGGAAGTTATCTTCTTGGGACACATGATGTCGACAAAAGGGGTCGCCGTCAACCCTAGCAAAGTCAAGGATGTGCTCAACTGGGAGTCACCTAAGTCAGTGCCTCAGATTAGAAGTTTTCTTGGTATGGCAGGTTACTACCGTCGGTTTATAGAAAGTTTCTCGAGAATAGCAAGACCCCTCACTCAGTTGCTGAAGAAGGAAAAGAAGTATGCTTGGATAGCAGAATGTGAGCAGAGTTTTCAAGAATTAAAGAAGCGTTTGACCACCGCTCTAGTGTTGATTCTGCCTGATGTTCGGAAGGATTTTGAGATTTTCTGTGATGCATCACGACAAGGCCTCGGTTGTGTTCTGATGCAAGAAAGGACGGTAGTAGCATATGCTTCACGTCAGTTGAAGCCTCATGAAGCAAATTACCCCACTCATGACTTAGAATTGGCAGCCGTAGTGCATGCTTTGAAGATATGGTGTTATTACATCATCGGTAATCGCTCTGAAGTTTACACTGACCATAAGAGCTTGAAGTACATTTTCACTCAAGCTGATCTTAATATGAGGCAAAGGAGATGGTTGGAATTGATCATAGATTACAACATGGAAATCCATTACCACCCAGGCAAAGCTAATATTGTAGCAGACGCTCTGAGTAGAAAGGTCTACTGTAATACTCTAGTAGTCAAGGAAAGTCAGCCAGCACTGTATGAAGAGTTTTAGAAGCTCAAGCTTAAGTTAGTTGAAGAAGGTTACTTAGCTACTCTAGAAATGCAACCGACTCTTCAAGATCAGATCAAGAAGGCCCAGGAAGAAGATGCAGATATCAAGGAGATCAACAGAAATATGAAGAAGGGTAAATCCCTAAGATTTTCAGAAGATGAGCAAGTCACCATGTGGTTCGATAAGCGTATTTGTGTACCAGATCAGAAGGAACTTAAACAGTTAATACTCAAGGAAGCGCATGAAACCTTGTATTCCATTCACCCCGGAAGCGCTAAGATGTATCAAGATCTGAAGGGGATGTATTGGTGGCCTAGCATGAAGCGTGAGATCGTAGAATATGTAGCACAGTGTGACAATTGCCAGTGAGTCAAAGCCGAGCATCAAAGGTCTGCTGGACTCTTGCAACCTTTGAACATACCTGAATGGAAATAGGAAGAAATTGGTATGAACTTTATCATCGGATTACCAAAACCAAAGCTGGATATAATTCTATCTGGGTAATTGTAGATTGCCTAACCAAAGTTGCTCACTTCATCTCAGTCAAGACCACCTACTCAGGAGACAGACTTGCAGAATTGTACATGGCAAAGATAGTATGTCAGCATGGAGTACCAAAGAAGATCGTGTCAAATCGAGGAACCCAGTTCACCTCAAGGTTCTGGTAGAAGCTGCATAGTGTTTTGGACACTAATTTGAATTTAAGTACAGCCTACCATCCTCAGACAGATGGTCAAACAGATAGGGGAAATCAAATCCTAGAAGATATGTTGAGAGCCTGCGCTCTAGAGAACCAAACCAGCTGAGATCAAATGCTACCTTATGCAGAGTTTTCATACAACAACGGTTATCAATCAAGTTTACAGATCTCCCTGTTTGAAACTCTTTACGGAAGGAAGTGCTGAACACCATTATATTTGACTGAATCAGGCGAAGGACAAGTACTTGGGCTAGATATTCTAAAGAAGGCCAAAGATCAAGTTCGATCAATCAGAGAAAAGCTAAAAACAGCACAGACCCGACAAAAAAGTTATGCTGATAACCGTCGCCGGGATTTAGCTTTTACACCTAGAGATCATGTGTACCTGAAGGTTTTACCTCTCAAAGGAATGCAACATTTCAGAGTTAGTGGGAAGCTCGCACCAAGATACATCGGACCCTTTCCAATTCTAGTCAGAAGAGGAGAAGTTGCTTACAAATTGGAGCTCCCACCTAAGCTGTCTGATGTGCATGACGTTTTTCATGTGTCGCAATTGAAGAAGTGCATGTGTGTGCCGGAAGAGCAGATGCCATTAGAAGCAGTTCACCTGCAGGAGGATCTCACCTACAAGGAGCAACTCGTTAAGATTTTGGAAGTGGCAGAGCGAGTGACAAGAAGCAAGATCCTCCGTTTCTGCAAAGTCCAGTGGAGCAATCACACTGAAAAGGAAGCCACCTAGGAGCGTGAAGAGGACCTGAAGGCCGAGTTTCCGCACCTATTCTCTAGTCAGCCTGAATCTCAGGGTCGAGATTCCCTTTAAGGGTTATAAGTTTGTAACATCCCGATTTTCTTGGCTTTTTGAAAATTTTCAAAATTTAAAATAACCATTTGATTTTATTATGTTGCTAAAGCTTTACTTGAAATTTAGAAATCAAAAAATATTTAAGTTTAATTAATCAAAGTTTAATTAAATCAAAAGCTGGTTTATTTTGGTTTTCTGGTTCTTATTTGGATTTGAAGTCATTTCTTGAATTTTATGGGATTTAAAAATGGTTTTTCTTATGTCCCTAAGTTAAAATATATTTTGTTTGCAAAACTAAAAGAAAAAGTTAAGTTAAAAGTATTTTTATTAAGTTCCATATAATTCAAGGGATTTCTGTACATTTTCCTAGAATTTTTGGATAGCTTTAGCTATTTTCTAAAAACCTTTTTGATTTTTTGGATTTTCTTTAATTCAAAACCTATTCTAAATCCCCTTAACCTCTTTGGGCCGAATCGCTCGGCCCATTTCCCCTTTTCCCCATGACCCACTCATTGCCTGGCTCCTCCTGCCTTGCCCCAGTCGCGCCTTCTCCCTTGCTTTCGCCCGTGACGGAGGCCCCACCCATTAGCGCCTCGCCTCCTAGTCATCTTCTCCCTTGCGCCTCTGCACACATGCCGCCCGTGCAGCCAGCCGCCTTGCGCACATGGCTGCTTTTGCCGGCCAAGACGCCCCATTCTTGGCAAATCAATGCGACGTCCTCCGCCACGCCCATTGCCACCACCTACTCCCTCTCCCGTGCCCTATCGCCTTCCTGTCCCCTCCGCGCGAGAACCTGGAGCACGCAAGCTCAACGCGACCCCGTCGCGCCGTCCTCCTCTCTCGGCCCTCCCCACGCCTATTTAAGGCGAGCATCGGGAAGCCCTCGAGCTCCTCCCCATTCCCCTCTACTTCCCTTCTCTCTCTCACTCTCCTCCGGCCACGGTTGAAGCTGTCCACTGCCGGCCACTGTGCGATGCCGCCGCCAAGCCTCCTCCGTCACCGTCGACCCCACCTCCGACATCGCAACGCTGAGCCCTTCCCCGTGCGCACCTCCCCACCCCCTAGAGCCTCCCGGAGCACTGCCGCCGCATCCAACCGCCGCCACCGCCACTCTTCGTCTTTGCCGCCGGCCTCCTCTTGACGTCGCGTCCTCAAGACCAGGCACACCAGCTTCACCACTACTCCCTCTTCACGTAGGTGCCCTCGCCAGCCACTGGAGCCCAGCTGAACGCCGACAAGCCATCAGGTCGCGAGCGCCGCCGCCTCAGTGCAGACGTGGCTGCCACCTCGCACCACATGCACGCTACCTCAACCCCTCCGCCTACGTGGCTGCCTTGTCATTGCTGACGTGGCTTTTCCTTGATTTTCCCGTTGAAACATAAATCAACCAAAAAGAAAATCTCATGCTGATGTCAGCATAACGCAATAAACTGGATTCCCTTTAGAAAAACAATTCCAAAAATCAGGAAAATCCCCTTTTTCTTGATTTCTTGTAATTTCAAACTTCCAAAGGCCATAACTTCTTCATTCGAGTTCCGATTCGAGTGATTCAAATTTCTAAATTCATTGTCTTTCTATTGGTTCTTATTTGGTAATTTTTGGATTTTATTTTGGTATTGTTTTATTTATTTGGCTTTGTTCGCACGTATAGATTCCGGCATTCCGGAAGAATTCGTGGACCCGATGACCGAAGCATCCCAACTCTTCAACGAAGGCAAGTCATAGATCCTTTGATCATGTTGTGCCCAATTTAAAAAAAAAGCTATATTGTTTGATATAAACATGCATGGCTAGTTGTATAAAATGGTTTCGGGAATAGTTAAATTACCTAATTGCCATTATGCCCCCTTTTTAAATTGAGAATGACATGTACCCTTGAATGACATAAATCCTTAGACACGATAGGATGGGTAATTTTAGTTGGACATTGTTTGGATACCAACATGGGTGCGTATTATGCTTAGCCATGCTTAGTCGCGATGGATTCATGATCACATGCTCAAATAATGATTGAATTTGACTAAATGAAATATGGAATTGTGGCTCGACCACAGTTATTAAAAGATGTTGTGCCATGGCAAGGGTTGCCATTTGGCCGGGTTGAACCAAAATGATTTATACTCGGGCGAGTGATCGTGCAGTAAAGGGGATGATTTTGGACAATGCCTAGTTACTTCACACGAGGGGTAGACTTTATAAAAATGTTGGAATGGTTTGGTTGGAGCGGTATAGTTGGTTTTGGTTAGTGGTTGGGAAGTGGGTATTCACTAGTTGTTTCAAAGAAAATTGATTACTTATGTATTAATCTTTTAAATTGTGTTTTACAATCTACTTACTGCATTTACTGTCAATGCTGCTTTCTGCAAAAACAGCCATAAAGCTATCCTTGTCAGCCTTGCATGAATACTACTTGCATACGTTTCCCTATGACTTGCTGAGTACTTTAAAGTACTCACGGCTTTGCGCCATTTGTTGATCAGCCGCCGAAGAAGAACCAGGAGACACCGAGTTCTACGAGGAAGACTACTTTGAAGACTATGTGAATTAGGTCACGTCCTCCACTCGATTGCCTATGGGCATGTCGGATGGCCTCCACAAGATGTTTTGTTTCCGCTGCAAGTTATCTTTTGCTGTTAAGCCCTGCGTGGCAACTCTGCGATAATTGCACTCAAAATTCTCAAATAGCATTATATATTGTCTAACCCATAATCTAATAGATACAAAAGCAAGACATAAATTTTTCAAGGAGGTATATGCATCGAATAGGATTTGCAACTACCGATTTCCCAAATATAGCATTTTCATACAAAACATACACGCATGCATAATAGATTTTACAAAACAAAGTAAAGTAAGTAAAATAATGAGATCAACATGATCAAAGGAGGTGCTTGCCTTGCTCTTGCTGTTATGAATATATGGATGCTTGGTCGTCGAAATAATCCCTCGAGTAATCAACATCTAATTCAAAAAGAGCCGGAAACGAATTAAATAACACCAATAAATTCAACAGTGACCAAATTCAAATATTTTTTTATATATTATGGTAGAGCATGATTTTAGATGAATTTATAAACAAACAATCATTCAATTTGGAGTTTTTATGCAAAAGTTATTAGTGTTTCAATTGTGTTCGGTTTAGAAATTCCAAAGAAAAAGAAAAATACGCTTTCCAGCAGAGAAAGTGTATTCCCTCATATGTTCTTATGTGGTTTACGCTTTCCAATAAGGAAAGTGTATTCTCCTCTGGATTAACTGAGGTTTACGCTTTCCAAACAGAGAAAGCGTATTTCCTCAAAACTAAAACGTGCTTTCCATTTTCTTCTGATTTTCATTAACCCTACAAGTGGGGTCTATTTGTTAGTGACTCGGTCCACACAACAGTACGCAGACTGCAAGTCCACAAGCACAACGCACGGTTTCAGCGAGGCATTCACTGTGCACTTAAGTGGCGGGACCTGCATGTCAGTGACTCATTTAGAATAACGCTTTGAATTAGATTTTCTTTAATCTTTTGGCTCGGTCCCACACGTCAATGACTCGAGCATTAATTAACTAATCATTTAAACATCGTTTTGTCTTAATGACTGGGATTACGTGAGTTAATGGCGTTGCTCGTCGCCAGCGCGGTGGCGCACGGTGATGCTGGGGAAAGCCCAAAATGGGTTCGTCGTGATCTTGCGCACCTGATGGTGTCGGCTACGAGGGCTGGGATGGCCCGACATAGCGGCGCAACGGAGCTAGGCGGCGGCGACGCTACGGGCTACAAGCCGTCAACCAAGCCATTGATGCTTCCAACTAACAAACATGTGCATGAGCTTCTAATGGGTACTAGGAGTATACCGGAGGTGAAGAGGGGCTCCGGGAAAGCTTGTAGAAGGTCGGTGATGTGGAATTGAGGTGGCGGCGAGGTGCTTTATGTGGAGAAGGCGTTCGGGCGAGGGAGATCTTCGTTTGATGGTTGGGGAAGGATAAGGGAGGTGCAGGAGTGCTCTGGCCATGAGGAATCGACGTGGGGTTCACCGAGGAGGAAGCGGCGGTGAAAGCAACGTTGTTAGCCGTTGATGAAGAAGAAACCGTGATTCGGCAGTTCCTGTGGATCAAAGAGGGAATTGAGTGAGGGGAAAGGTTCAAGGTGCTCTGGAACATGAGATGACATAGATAACGTGAAGAGAAACCCTTCGGGCGGTGGAAATGGCGGTGGTGGCATGGCGGGCGAAGTAGAGCTCGAGCTCTTCGGGTGTTTGAGCTCAACTTAGGGGGAGAAGAAGGCGGGGGAATGAGTGGAATAGCGAGAAAAAGGAGAGAAGGAACCCTGGCGAGCTTCTTATAGGCGATGGGACGGAGAAGACCCATGGAGAAGCAATCATGCCTACGGGTAAGGCGACGGAGCTCTCAGAAGTTTTGATGGAACAGCAGGCAGGGTTAGCGAGCTAGGGTAGGCATGGGCGAGCAAAGGTGACAGGGGCGGTTGGGCGGTGAAAAACCAGGGGCGGCGAGGTCCAAAACGGTGGGCGCCCCGGCGATGCACTCGCGAGCGTGTGTTGGCGAGGGTGCGTGTGAGGTGGATGAAGCTGCCTGGCAGTGGGGCCCACTGTCAGCGAGAGTGAGAGAGGAATTAGGTTTAGGGTTTTGGATTTAACTACTCAGTTGTTTGCCGAATTTTTACACCTACAAAATGACCTCAAAATTTTATGAAACTTTTTGTGAGGGCACCTGACCTAAGGTAGTTTCTTTGATAAATTTCTCAGGAGTCTATCCCTTCTGTGATTTTCTTTAAAATTCCTATAAGTTTATGTTCTAATGTATTTGTATTTATTATTCTTAAGAAAGTTTCACATAAGTTATTTAGTAAATGTTTCATGAGAGATTATGCCCAAAATAATTCCCTTACTTATTATTTCTATTTTTATCTAATTTCTTTTGAGTGCATGTTTGTTTGTATTTCATGATTTGCTTTTAATCAAAAGTTTAAAATTCAAACATGGGTAGATTTTCATATGAAAAAATGATCAAAATGATTTTCACAATGCATTTATATTATGTATTCCCAAAATATGGATATTGGGATGTTACAGCACGCATCTCACCTTGAGTTTGATCTAGTATCGTGAGGCAAAGGGATCAACACATGAGCTTTATAAAGGTTCGTCTTATACGGTTTTTATGTGTATTTGGGAGTCGCTATATACTGCTAGCAACCGCTACCAAGGTTGCCAGAATCGCGATCCTGATTCAGATTGGAGGTTGTTCAGTAGGATCGCAAATCATAGGATTGATGTAGAATCTAAAATCCTATCTGATTCTACCAAAGAAACATTTATTAAAAATCTACCTTGTATTTTAACACTTCTACATTTTTAAAATTATACTTTTAGAACTTTTGTTTACCAAAATGTAGTGCAAAGGAAAGATCATTTGTGATTTATGCAAATTAAAATGGACATGGAGAAATAAAAAGTAAAAATTTACAATAAAAGGGAATATGCAAATAATTATTTGTAATAAATCATTAGAATCGGGTAGGATCGTATGAAAATTAATTATTTATAATAATTCATTAGAATATGTAGAATCGGGTAGAATCGTATGAAAATTTCGATCACGATTCTCGAATTTTTTTTGTTAGAATCGTAATAATATTGAGATTCTACCATATTAAAACTCTACCATAGAATCAAATCGGTCCACTCAATCTAGGTCGTAGAAACGTATGATCATATGACTAGAATCGGGATTCTGACAACCTTGACCGCCACCGACTTGTGGATCCGAAAGGAGTTTCTGGATCATGGTCGATTACACATGAACCTACAGGCTCACACACTTAATGAGTTAGAACAAACTAGTTCGGATTGGACCCATTAGAGGTTTAAATCAGATTATAATATGTACGTGGTTAAGAGTCCTAATAGGTTTCTAACGTAGGGATACGTTAAGTGCTCTTTATAAGGGAAGGCGTGGGGACTTTTGGGATGATGTTGCACCACCCATAGAAACCCTAGCCACCTCCTCCCTGAAAGCCCTGCGGTGCGTGCTGATGCTAGCACACCGGCGCATAGTGTTCTACCCATAAACGTGTGGATACTGTAGAGGCGATGTTGCGCTAATCAATGACGATCTACGACGTCCGTAAGGAATGTGAGGAGTTGCCGGAGGAGACGATCGGTGGCCAAGAATGTTGAACAATCGACTACTTGCACTATATCAACGCGTGCAACATTGGACCGGACTCTTCTTTTGCTGCACTGCACGTCTAGTGGTAATGATCTATGACATCTTAGTCGCATGACTTTCTGGTTTACATGGTAGAAAAATTTATTGTGCCCTAGTGTAGCCTACCCATATCCCAAAACATTGTCTTGTACTATACTAGTGCAAATTAGATACCACACATCAAAGCACATTGACTAATTGGCATGTAAACCATGTTCAACATCATTTTGACTACACGATCTTTCCTGGTCCATTTCCAACTAGCGTGACAGGTCTTGAAGTAGTATTAATTAGTTAATATATTTTCTCGAGGACACTAATCTTTCCTCGAGGGCTTCACGTAGTTTATAGATTAGAGCAATGTAAAACTAGATAGACTTGGAAAGATTTGAGGTAATCCCGCACTTTACTTGCGGGTTCTCTCATTGCTATATATTGGCAGCGACTTTTCGCACAATTACAGGACGCACGATGGCGTTGATTCAGGATCAGAGAAAAACAGAATACAACCATGCCATTAAACTAGGAACTAGCAGACTCATGACTAAGTATTTTGACAAGCAGTTCGAAAGTAGTTGTTTAGCTGATTGAGTGAAATCTATATATACATTAGTTAGCTCATATATCACGCATTCTGAATTTTATTGCCTCTAGGAGTGCTATTTTGGCTCACTGTCTGTTGTCTACTACCAAACTTGCCTCGGTTTAGAGGGCACATCTTTCATTCCAGCATGCGATGGCTTCTTAAAGTGTTATGTTTCATTTTCTTGGGGTCCAACTTATGCTTCATTATTATCATGCGAGTGGCCAAACTTGGTAGGCATAGTTGCCATCTTGTTTTAATTTTTTTGGCAATGCATGATATGATCGAGTATGTGAGAGAATATTCCAGTCAGATATGCAAGGCAACTTAAGAACAGGCATGCAAGTGTTATTATTTTTTTCTCAATCATTTAAGAATTCATTCAAACTAATTAGGTTAACTAATTGTCTAAATAAAAACCACATCTTGGTGGTGTGGTGAAGTCGTGGGGTACGTATAACTCTACCCACCAATATTCAAATCCGGGTGCCCACCATTACTCACATGCTAGTGTGCTAGTGTGCTAGTGTGCCCCACTGGGAAAGCAAGTGCTTACACTCGATGAGTTTATGAATTTATCCTTGACCTCTACAATCTAAATGTGCTAGGGGTGCACTTGTGTGTGTGCACTTGCGGCATGTGTGCATGTGCATCTACCATGTGTCTGCCAACTCGATCAGGTGAACTCTATTGACTTCATTAATTAAGTTTACGACCAACAAGTTTAAGAACATCTTTAGTGTATTGAACCGATGTCGATTCAAAATCATGCCACGTAAGCATTCTAGGAACTTGTCGACGACCGAGTTGCCGATCTTACGAAATAAAAAGAGAAAAATGGTGAAGTGTTCTTGGGAGAGAATGGGACTGCTCTTTATTGCTATGAACCAACTATTACAGGGGGTGCCTTTGATGAGGCGGTGGACTAATCCTAGTTACACTGAGCGTAATGCTTGCTATATTGCAGAATCAGACTTGAAACATGAATCTAATACCGATGGTAATGCTTCAATCTGATGCAGCCTGATGCCCGCGCTCCATCTTTAAGTAACCGTCGAAGAGGTGGCAGTTTCTCCTTGAAGAGGCGCCTGTTGGAAGTATCGCGACTGGTCGGAGCGAGTCAGCGTTTGATAAAGTGTCAACTGTTCGGCGGTTGTGTGTCTGTGAGACACACAACCGTAGGGTGGTTGTTGTCGGTGTCTTTAGATTATGAAACGTCGCGTGGTATAGACCAAATATGACATGTATTTCATTCATCACACGGTATAGAATATACCTGGAGTTGGATCCGGATGCCAGTTCATTGCTTCTACGAGCGGACATTTGGTCGGGGACTGGGTACAGGACCTCATCCGACCAGGGTATCCTCGATATAACCTCTGGAATCCTTACAACCACGGAGGTCGTGAGCCTTAGGGGTTACGACCATGAAGACATATGGTCTTTTATTATGTATTAAAGTAATACATATAGATTTTAATCCTCGTCCGCTAGCCCCCGAACTTTAAATGAATTGGCTATATGAACACTTTCTCCCGATGAAGTCGTATCGGGCAGATTCTCATTTAATGCCATGACACACGAGGTGGTCTGTATTCACTTTAAAGATGAGAAACTGCCTTGGAACTCGAAGAGTTTTTCTGTCCGTTGGAGAAAAGGTTTTGTTCGTTGGACTTTTGGGTAACTCCCGACTGCGGTTAAAGGATGGCGGCTATAAATCCTTTAGCACGGGGCTTAGGTCTTTACACCTCCAGCTTTTTCTTTGATCCTTTTCATCTTCTTTCTAAGAATCTCTTCCGACCCCCTTTGTTCCTTTCCCCAAAAATCCTTTTCTGACCACTATTCTAAACTCAACCATGTCGGATCAAATTACTAAGTGGCTGGTTTCTGATTTGAGCGACAAGAAGCTCAGGGCGCTGGAGGAGATCGGGATGCTTCTAGATAGGAATTTGGTCAAATGGAGGTCGGAGGCCAGAGAACACTTTCTGAGCTGTGAAGGAGATATCCCTATCTTCCTCGCCTACATCGAGTGTAGACTGAGGTTGCCGGCTCACAAATTCCTTTCTCGGGTCCTGGAGTATTATGGAGTCGAGTTGGTGAACTTGGCTTCAAACTCCATCGCCAACATCAGCATATTCGCCTACCTATGCGAGGCGTACCTAGGGATCCAACCAAATTTGAAGGTCTTCGGGTATTTTTATCGGATGGAGAAGTCGGGGAAATCGGCGGCCGGACCTGGGGAGTGCTCGCTGCGCCTTCATGATGGGAAGGCTGATGAGTACATCCAGATGCACTCAAAATCTTCGTGGTTGTCATGGAAGAAGAATTGGTTCTATATGACAGCCACGAAGGATGATGGCCTATACTTCATCGGCAAGAGGGCGAGCAAAAATATAAAGTGGAGGTCGACCGAGAAGAAGGAAGGATGGGTTGGAAGGGTGGTCGATGCCATTCAAGACCTTAATGCCAAGGGATCGACTTCTTGGCACGGACTTAGGGACTTTTCCTTCCGCCGGATTAGTCCCTTGAAGCTCTGAGAGCATTCTTTGGTCTGGTACATTGGTCGTGACGAAGCGATCAAAGACTTAAAAGATGGTAAGTCTTTGGAAGACTCCGACCAACATATTTTATTTAATTGATTATTATTTTTTAACCTTGAAATCTCCCTGTCTTCTTGAAGTCCTCTCTTATGATGAAGTCAGAGAGCGGATCAAGATGATTTGCGCCGGGGAGCCTAATACCAAGGTTGCTTTCTGAGCATTTTGGCTATTGTCTCTGAAGAGGAGAGACTGAGAAGACTCAAGGTAAATAACCACTTTTTTCTTCATTTCTTATATATTTTCCGATATGTATATAACCTTTGCTCTAATATGTAGGCGATCAGATTGAAGTATACCAAATCCAACAAGGATTCCTTTTATACTACTATTCCGACCGATTCTTGCTCAGAGACCGCACAAGACGATGGTCTCCTGGAGGTAAAAAAAAAGTATTTACAGAAAGAAGAACATATAATTTAGATGGAAAATTATATCGCCTGATTAAAACTTTGAATTGTATTTCAGACGGGAGAGAAAGAATGCCCGTAGATTGAAGCTGCGGAGGTCATTGGTTCCAGGACGACCATTCATGATCTGACAGTTGCTACCGTGGCAACTGTTCTGGAGACTGACGAGACCACTCCCTTCGACCCGATGGTCAGGGATCTCGTTCTCGATCAGTTGGTCGAAAATATTTCTTCCGGCCTTCGGTTGGAGGACGTAGCGGATCTAACCAGCCCCACTGATCCAGGATCGGTGAAGTCGGTCAAAAAGAAGAGGAAGGCAAGCGCGACGGATTTTTGCGTCGGCGTGCTTCAAAATTAAGACCAAGAAAATGACCAGGTATGTATACATAAAATAAAGACTTATGTAAGTACTTACCCCTGGTGTTTTGAAGTCTTAAGCTTCTTTTTCTTCTTTCATTGTTGATCATCTGGTATTCTGATCGATGACGATCAAAGCACTCTTCAAGAACAAGTTCCTGAAGTGGTCGAGCCAGCCCCCGAGCAGGTGGCAGCACCAGCTCTGGAACCCGTGGTGGCTCTGACCACACCTACGGAGTTGGTGGTTTCAACCCCACCTGTGGAGGTGGTGGTTATTGAAGAATCTCAGCAGGTTTTGACCCCTGCTGAGAGTTCTTCTCGCAAAGTCACCTTTCCTCACCGCCTTCGGATCTTCAAAGATGAAGAGCTTAATGAAGTGTGGGAAAGAATTTCGGACCGTCAAGCAGTGACGAGTCCTGACTCCACTTTTGCCGAATACAACAACATGGCAATTGAGGTAAGCTTCCACGACCACTTTTAATAGCATTTCCCTTATGAAATACCTAAAGGATTTTGCTATTTTTTGTAGTATTTTGTGGAGAATGTCGCTGTGGTCACAGGACTGACCCAGCAAATAGAGATCTTGCAGAAAAAGAACTCCGCATTAGAAAGTAAGCACCATTTTAGTGTCTTCTTCTTTCCTTCTTTACCATTTTGCTCTTTTTCTTTTAACTAATTCTCCATTTTATCATGTTTGATAGATTCGAAGAAGATTAAAGAAGAAGTTATGGCTAAAGAAGCCATAATTGTCAAGCTTCAAGAAGAATGCCAGAATAAGGGCCGGTCGATCGAATATCTAACGACCAAGCATAAGGAGGATCTTAACACCTTTGAGAAGAAGAACGAAGGTAACCGGTCGTAAACTTGACCAGTGTACTACCTTTTTCTACTCATACAGAGCAAACTCAAGCATTGAGACGAGCAAAAAAGGCTCTTGAGTTCGAGCGTGGCAAGAAGGCAGCCTTTGGGCAAAGTCTTGAAGATAAGGTCAAGACCCTTAACAAGATGCTCTTCGATATGGGATCAGGAACGCAACTACCCAATTTAGGAAATCCCACGGAGAAGATCAACTACCTTGGCGAACAACTCGAGGACCTCAGGAGTGTCCTCAAGACAACTCGGGAGAACCATGCACAGACCATGTTTGAAGCTGTCACGAATAGAGTTTGTTTTGCCTTGGCAAAACTGAAAGTCTCCGACCCCTCCATAAATCTCCAAGCTGTTGAGAAAGACTTCAACTGCTCAGGAGAAGAAGCAACCAAAGTGTTCGAGGAAATGACGTCTCTCGGACATAAGGTTGCAGAGGAAATGGAGGTCGGGTCTCCACACAGTGACCAGTCTGGTGGCTCCGAGAAGTAAAAGATTATAATATTTTGATAGTAGTAAATAAAACTTACCTTTTATCATCAATGAAGTCTTTGTTTTGTCTTCCTAAATTCGCTAAATACTCATACATTTTCTAGCCCTCGACTGCTTGTGTTAGTAGAAGAGCTTTACTAAAGAAGCGGTACACCAAGAAAATGAGCAATAACGATAACCACGGTATAGAGCATATGCTGATTATGTTAGTGAAAATGATCCAAGTATCACTAGGAAATCAATGTGGTCGAAACCAGCGTGTGATTTTGACTAGTCTTAGGTCATTTACATAATCGAAATATTGTGAAGTACCTTGTGTGGTTGGAAGATGGATAAGACTTGTATTGATTGCTAAGAAAAAAAAATGCAAACATGTATGCAAAAAAAATGACAAGTGAACTTGTTTATATGTCGTATCCAAAACTGGTTGTAAGGGTTGCTAAGAACTAGAGACTAAGATAAACACTTCGCGAAACGTGTTCTTGCTCCAGTTCCGACTGGCAGCGAGGATCGTAAGAAATAGACTGTCGCTAGGAAGCTCCTTCCAGTGGGTAGGACCACGTGCAAAGAAGGAGAGACTTCGACTAGGAGGCTTTCCATATCCCGACCAATAGCCAAAACAAGAGTAGAATAGATTATTGAAGGTAAGAAATGTAGTCCCCGAAATCTAAAGCATGTAAAGTACTATATGTAGTTTCCTATGTAATGTTCATGTTACTCGTATATTTCTTTAAGAAAATAGTGTTGGTTGCGCGTGAGAACCATTGTCTGAATAGTCACGACTAGGACCCTTACAGCGTTTGACTTGTATGTCGTAGCCATAGAGTAATAGAGATCCTTAGAAAAGATATCGGAGAGAATTTTGTCTTCTCCGATCAATTAGACAATAATAGTATTCGAACCAGATGATAAGATAGACATATAGACAACATCATTCGTCGGAAAATAGAGGAAATGCATCTTTATTAATAAATTGAAATAATAGAAAATACAATTATACAAAGAACTTACACAATTGGTCAATATTCCAAGAGTTGGACAAAACTCGTCTGTCTGACATAGCTAGTCGTACCGAGCCAGGTCGGGTGACTTGGACCACAGTATATGGACCTTCCCATTTGGGAGAAAGTTTATTGCGATTAGCCTGATTCTGAATTCGTCATAGAACTAGATTACCTACAACTAGGCTGCGAGGTTGCACCTTACGATTGTGGTATCTTCGCATGATTTGTTGATAAACTGCTGATCGTATGAGGGCTTGATTTCATCGTTCTTTAAGGAAATTGACATCGTCGTGTCTTTATTGAATCTGATCATTCTCATTGAAACAATTAGTGCGAGCAGAGCCTATTTTCAGTTCTGGAGGAAGCATGGCTTCAACACCATAAACCAGAAAAAATAGAGTTTCACCGGTTGCACGACTGGTCGTGGTTCGAACAGCCCATAACATAGAAGAAAGTTCTTGAACCCAAGCTCCTGACCATTTGATTAACTAGTCGAACACTCGGTATTTTATTCCTTGCATTATGATACCATTGGCGCGCTCTACTGCTCCATTGCTCTGCGGATGAGCGATAGAAGTGAAATGTACCTTGATACCTAGATCGCTGCAGAATTCCTGAAAATTTCCGCTATAGAACTGGGTACCGTTGTCTGTGATTATACGACTGGGTATACCAAATCGTATGATCACGTTTTTTGTGAGGAACCTCTTAGCGGCTTCAGTTGTTGTTTTAACAACTGGCTCGGCTTTTATCTATTTTGTAAACGTATCAATCATGATGAAAAAGAATTCGAAGCCCCCGGGTGCTCTTGGGAAAGGTCCCATAATGTCTAGTCCCTAGGTTGCAAAAGGTCAAGAAAGAGGTATGGTTTGCAGAGCTTGTGCCAGCTGATGTACTTGTCGACTATGAAGTTGACATTGTACTCACTTTGTCATGAGTTCTTTTGCATTATGAAGGGCAGTTGGCCAATAGTATTCTTGCCTAAAGGCTTTGCCGACCAACATTTTGTACGAATGATGTGCTCCACAGACTCCTCCATGAATGTCGGATAGCAACTTAATACCACCCGTTTGAGATATGCATCTCATCAACACTCCGTGAGATCCTCGTTTATACAAGGTACTTTCGATCAGAGTGTATGATTTGGTTTTTCGAGCTATACGATCAGCCTCTACATCATCTTCAGGAATAATGCCATGCTGAAGATAATTGTAGATCGACGTCATCCAATCTCTACCGTGGTCGTGTTGTACGACCTGTGGAGCATCCATGTTCTTAGAGTCGATTTGTACGACCTCTAGTGGAACATCTATGTCCTTGGAAAGCTCGACCACCAAGGCTGAATCGAGTTGCTCGAGAAAAACTCCGGGTGGGACGGGTGACCTGGTGGAAGCCATCCGCGCCAACTAGTCTGCCAGAAAGTTTTCCTTTCTAGGAATGTGTTGGATCTGGAAACCAAAGAAGTGCCATTCAAGTTTCTGTACTTCCGCCAAATAAGATGATATCTTGGTACTTGAGCATCGATACTCTTTGCCGACTTGATTCGCTACTAGTTGAAAATCGCCTTTCACTAATAATCTGCGAATCCCGAGCGAACGAGCCACTCGGAGTCCTATCAGTAAACCTTCGTATTCTGTCACATTATTTGTAGCAGAAAAGTTTAACTGGATGGCGTACTTGATGTGTTCGCTAGTAGGGGATACCAAGACAACTCCAGCCCCCGAGCATTTTAGCATCAAGCAGTCATTAAAGTACATTATCCACTCATCGTGGTATTCGTACTTGGGCCCTTAGGTGGGTTCAGGGTTTGTCCATTCGGCAATGAATTCTGCTATTGCCTAAGACTTGATTGATGTTCGTGAGATGAAATGGAGGTCGAACGCCCTAAGCTCGACCGCCCATTTTGCTATTCGTCCTGATGATTCCCTATTTCCAAGGACTTGACCTAAGGGATATCTGGTTGGTACGACCACTTTATGGGTCTAAAAGTAATGCCTTAGTTTTCTTGAAGTCATAAGGAGACTATAGAGCAGCTTTTGTACCTGTGGATAACATTCCTTTGGTCTATGTAAGACTTCGCTTACGTAATAAACCGGTTGTTGGATGTTTTCACGTTCCACGACCAGTACACCACTAACTGTTTGTGACGTCACAGTCATGTAAATCAGTAATGTTTCCCCTGATCTCAGAGAAACTAAGATCGGGGCACTCGTAAGGTACTTCTTAAGTTCTTCAAAGGCGTCGTCTACCTCTTTAGTCCACCCGAAACTTCTGTGTTTCTGAAGGAGTTTAAAGAAAGAGAGTCATTTTTCACATAACCGTGCTATAAAATGACTCAGCGCTGCCATACAGCCGGTTAGTTTTTAGACTTCTTTCTTCGTGATCGGAGGATGCATCTGTTCGATGGCAGAAATCTTCGCAGGATTTACTTCAATCCCTCTAGCCGAAACTAGGAACCCAAGAAGCTTTCTAGACGAAACTCTGAACATACACTTCTCTGGATTTAACTTAAGGCTATGCCTTCTTAAGTTATTGAAAGTCTCGTGTAGGTCAGAAATATGGTCGCCATCGTTGATGCTTTTTATGACCAAGTCATCAACATAGACTTCTAGATTTCGACCTAGCTGAGGATTAAAGGTTTTCTGCATCAACCTTTGGAAAGTCGCACTAGCGTTTTTGAGATGAAATGGCATCTTAACATAGAAGTAGGTGCCATATGGAGTGATGAAGGAAGTTTTCTGTTCATCTTCTTTACTCATGTTAATCTGGTGGTACCCTGAGTATGCATCTAAAAAATTTAACAACTCACACCCGGAAGTAGAGTCTACAAGTTGATCAATGCGTGGAAGGGGAAAATCATCCTTCGAATAAGTTTTATTAAGATCTGTAAAGTCAATACACATTCATCATTTCCCATTGCTTTTTCTAACCATTACAGGATTGGTGAGCCACTCTGAGAGGTCGACTTCACGAATAAACTCAGCCTTGAGGAGCTTGTCGATCTCCGACTAGATTGCTTCCTTCCGATCAGGTGCGAAACGCCAGAGCTTCTGCTTAACCGGTTTTTTGTCAGGCTGGAGAGCTAGCCTGTGCTCGATCACCTCCCTAGGAACTCTCGGTATGTCGGATGCCTGCCAGGCGAATACGTCCTAATTTTCTTGGAGGAAGGAGACGATCAAATCTTCCTATTTGAGGTTGAGTCCTGCCCCGACCAGTACCTTTTGGGCAGACACATCAGCATTTCTTGACCCAGACGGTGTGTTGGCGCTTGTCAAAGGAGCGCCTTTGGCGAGTCGTACCTCTTTGGTATAGTCGGAAGGCTTTGGCACCATCTTTAGCCTCGAGTGCTTGACCTGGTCGAGTCGACGGGATGTGGTAGTCTTCTTTGCTGAAGGAGATCATAGTTTCCGACCACCTGGAGGGCTTGGCAGTGATCGGAGACTCGACAAGGTTGACCTCCAGCTCCACGGCCTTTAGATGGCGTTTGGAATCGTACGAGGAGGATCCTCCGAAGATCATGTCCACCGTATGTTGCGGCTCCTGGTAATCCATCTCTTCATTGCCATCTTTATCCTTCTTGAAGCTTGATTCTCCGAGTTCTTTTATGGAGGGGAAGGGTCATTTGCCTGAATAGTAATCTTCTAGCTTACTTTGCCAAGCCTGGCAGGTGCGCAGATCATGCCCTGCCGCTTTGTGAAGTGGACATCACTTCTTAGTTTTCTTGAAGTCACTGGTCGGAGTTTTACCTTTGTTCTGACAAGTGAAATCTTTCTTGCCATTCGTATACTTCTCTGGAATCGCAAGGACTTCCTTGTTGTCGGGCTTGCGATTCTTCTTATTCTTGAGAGACTTCTTGATTTTGTTTTCCTGCTTCTCTAGACCTGACTGGGGATTTTTGTCCTTCCGATCTATAGCTTCATACCATTCGACCGCTTCACTAGCGGCCGCGTACTTGTCTGCCATGTTGAGAAGTTCGACAGTTGTTCGTGGAGAATTTATTGCAATATTCTCTGTAAACCGGTGATTCCTCAGCCCTGCTTTAAAAGCCTGGATGACAGAAGATTCTGCGATCTCTGGGATGGAGTTTCGAATATGACTGAATCTCTTGATATATTGTCGAAGAGTTTCATTGGTCTTCTGCTTCATCCGATGAAGATCATCCTCCTTTCCGGGACGGTCATACGTCCCTTGAAAGTTGACGATCAGAGTATCACAGAGCTGCTTCCAAGTATAGATAGATCGGACTGGTAGGTTAAGCAACCACGACCGAGCAAACCCTTCAAGGACCATGGGCAAATAATTTGCCATCACGTTATCGTTACCACCAGTGGCCTTGATGGCGGTAGAATAAATTTGAAGAAATTCTAATGGGTTATGAGTCCCATTGAACTTTTCTATGTTGGCTGGTCGAAATCTGTCCGGCCAACAAACAGCTTAGAGACCTGCTATGAACGCTCGGCAGCCCGTAATAGAGTCGTGGCGCCTTCTCTGAAAAGAAGCCGGATTATAGTCAGTCGGGGATCGATTCCTTAGATTTGTATATCCAGGATCCGGTGTCTCAACCCGGTCGTGGATGTTATGAAAACGGCTTTGACCACCTACCTGGTTTAGATGATGCCTGAGATCGCTGGAATCAAGTGGTCGTTCCTCTTGGCGAGGAGGAGTGGCTACTGTAAAAAGACGTCTTCCCTCGTGATTTCCTAGTCGGAATCTACGAGGGGGCCTTGGTGTCGCTCGATCCTCTGCTCGACCATGTTGTCCTCTACTGAGAGAGGAGCGCTGGGATGAGGTCATCGTGTGACTTTGTGTACTCCTCTACTCCCGGTACATTTCTGTACACTGTATGTTTTGTTGGAGGATCTCAGACACCTGACCTGCAAGCTAGACATAACCTGGAGTTCCCGCTAATGCAGGGTCTGGGTTATTCAAAATATCCTAAACACGTTGTAGGTTTTGTATCGTTACTGAAGGTTGTGGCAGATTCTCGCTTGCAGTGGGCGTCCGATGAGTCGAGTTATCCCTCGACCTCCCAGATGGCCATGCCTGATTCCTTATCCATGGCGGGGTAGGAACAGGTGAATTAACTGATGCACGTCCATCAGCTTGATTACCTCCGGTAGTTGGTGCTTGAGCGTCTGTACCATTTCCACTAGCACGTGGTGGCGAGTTAACCCATGGAGGATCGTGCATGGCATCCGGATTGGTATCTTTGATTGTGTTCACTTCATAGCGCCAACAATGGTATTCCGAGGAACTCTCGTTGTAGCTAAGGGAGTGCTTTCCAGTGCTTCTGCAAGGAGCTTCCACGATGGAAAGCGGTCGGAGATTACTGTCTCTGGCGGGCTTTGTGGTGGACTTAGCCTGATCCAGCGTACTGCCGATCATATGCTGAGTTTCACCATACCCACTTGGCCAGCGATCGGTGATAGCTTCATCGATACCCTTACCAGATGTCGCTTGGCCCCAGAATACGTAGGAACCATTGACGAATACTGGTCGCTCATGACAATATCGAGAGTACTTGGACTCTCTGGTCGCCACGCTGCGCTCCCATTGTCGCTTCCGCCGGTCGGATCGATTGGGATTGCAGAGGTGTTGGGATGTTCCGAACTGGTCGGAACGAGCAGTTCCTCTAAGAGCGCCATTGTTGGTGGCGGTGCATCCTCATCCATCCGGTCGATTTCGTCAATCTCAGCGACTGGCGAACCGGCGAAAGAGGAGGAGGATGATGACATCCCATTTTCTTCCATGGCATGGATGCATACGTCCATATCGAGGTTGGAGTAGTCCGCCAGGTCGAACCAGTTTTCCTCATCCCAAGTCTCCACCATGTTCACATGAGTGATAATGGAGCAAAGGAAGTGGATGAGGAATGCTTGAGTGAAGTAATCTTCAAGAACTCAACGCCTTCGTCCCACGGACGGCGCCAGCTGTCGACGATTGAGTCGCCGATCTTACAAAATAAAAAGAGAAAAATGGTGAAGAGTTCTTGGGAGAGAATGGGACTGCTATTTATTGCTATGAACTGGCTATTACATGGGGTGCCTTTGACAAGGCGGTGGACTAATCCTAGTTACACTGAGCGTAATGCTTGCTATATTGCGGAATCAGACTTGAAACATAAATCTAATACCGATTGTAATGCTTCAATCCGATGCAGCCTGATAGTCTGTCAGACCCCAATTTTAGAACTTGGGATCTCCTGTGTATACTTGTGTCATTCCCTGGATCAATAGCTGACACACACAGAATACCACGTTTACTCAAGCATTTAACTACAGAAGCTCCACTCGGACGCACGTGTTGGTTTGTAGAAACGGCCACATTTGGTCAAAATATCAATTTAGAAGAGTCTTAAGGAGGTCCTAGTACAGTTTTATAGTGATCCCAGGGAAGTCTTGAGTGACTCGAAGGAGGTCCTATGGTGGTCCTGCGAGGAGGTCGAGGGAGGTCTTGGGAGGTCTTAAGGTGACCGAGGGAGGTCCTAAATAGTCCTGTATTTCACGGGAAGGTCCTAGGAGGTCTTAAAGAGATCCTGGAGGCTATTAGGAGGTCCTGAGGTGTACTATAGATACGTCCTAGGGAGGTCCTGATGAACTCAATAGAGACGTTCTGGGGAGGTCATGGGGATGCGACAAAAGGCTTAGGAGGTCTTGAGGAGGTCCTAAAGATACGCCTAAAAAGAAGTACAGGAGGTCCTAAGGATGTCCGGAGGAGGAGGTCCTAGGGTGCGACCAAGAGAGTACAGGATGTCCTGAGACATCTGGAAGTAATCTTTAGACCATATAGGGGTGGTCGTGGGTCTCCTGGTAGTGGTCCTAGACCACGCAGGGGCGGTCGTGAGGCATTTGGTTGTGGTCTTAAGCCATCTAGGAGTGGTCTTGGGACATCGGGTAGTGGTCTTAGACTATCTAGGGGTGGTCATAAGACATCTGGTTGTGGTCTTGGATCACCTAGGGGTGGTCGTGAGACATCTGTCTAGCAATTAGGCATGAACTGATCGAGAATCTTACTCAATATGTGCAATACTCGATATGAACAGTGCAAGCCCATAATATATTACATAATTATCCGGCCGTGCGGCCAACTGTTTACAAAAGCGCCACTTAGGCGTGAGTTTTACAAAAAGCAGTCTTGGAGCGAAGCAGTCTGAAACAAAATACATCATAGTGGATCCATTCACTTTGCCCACAGGCAAGCGACTGGGGGTCCCGGCCTAAGCTTCGTTATCTTCACCACCATCTGGTTCATCCTCCGTGAAGTACTGGTAGGGGTCTTGATTATTCGGGTCTGAAAAGAATATATTGGCAGAGCCTGAGTACACAACCGTACTCGCGAGCCAACCCACAATGCAGTTCTTATAGATGCAAGGCTAGTCAAGGGAAGCTTTAGAGTTCTTTTATTTGCACAAGCCAGGTTTGAAATAGATGAGTAGTAGTAAATCCTAAGACTTAGCAATTTAACAAATCTGTTTTCATAAACGAGTTTTCTTTTGAAAAGTACTAGCGGAGGTCTCACCTCCTATACTCGGGTTTTCCCGTGTTTACCACTGGTCCCCGACCAGGCCTTAATCAAATCCCTGGGGTCCCACCCCAGCTTTCCCTTCTCATCACAAATGGTTTTGTAAAAATGAAGACTATATCGAGCAAGTTCTCAGCACCGCTCTTGACCGTGAGCACGGCTATCATGATAGTTTTCTTACTCTGCAGAGTTCGCATACTTTACCCACAAGAGGTAATCGCCTTGATATATACACACATTTCCTTGGACATGCGAATCAAGGGGAGATTACCACAAGGCCTTTACAATGCTCAACCTCAATGCACTCCAACCATTCCCTAAGGTTTCCACCGCCCTGAGCCCACTCCCAAGGCTCTCCGGGAGACCCCCTCTTGTATATTATCACAGACGGTTATTGTTTAGAACCGTCTGTGATAGCTTTTTTCACAGACGGTTCAAAAATCGTCTGTGATGACCCATATCATCACAGTCCAATAAAGTCAGACGGTTCAAAAAACCGTCTGTGATGACCCATATCATCACAGTCCAATAAAGTCAGACGGTTCAAAAAACCGTCTGTGATGACGATTTTAAACCATCTGTAATAACCTTTTCTGTAGTAGTGTGGGTCCAATGGAACAGTCCAAGGAAGAGCGCCATGACACTGTCAGCCACCTCCTTAGCGGAGATGGCGTTGCGTAGCGTGAGGGAGGAAGGCGAGGGAGGGGAGCAGCATGGCGACGGTGGCCTCCACACGGCCGGAGGTGACAGCAAAGAGGGGGCATGCTGCTCCTACGAGTGGTTGTCGAGGTAGTCGAGCGACACCACCAGCGGTTGCCTACCACTACCGCCGGTCGTCGAGTGGTCCATCCTATGCTCTCGGCTCGTGGTGGATTGCTCAGATTGGGAGTGGGGCAAGGCTGCCTGTGGCGTGGGCTCCGGCTCTAGCCAAGGGCCTTCGTGGTGGAGTCGGCCATGTACTCCGTGGTGGAGTGGGAGGAAGATGAAGGGAGGAAGAAGAAGAGGGGTAGAATGGTTATAAGTGGCAAATAATTAAGCAACCATTCTTTAGAGTGACAAATCCTAGATTACAATCTTTGGAGTGATAAATGCTAGAAGGCCAATCTTTGGAGTCGCAAATACTCAATTTTCTCTATATTATATATGAACAAATTAAGACCCCGATTGGAACCGTGAGAAATTTTCCTGAATCATGTGGGGATTGAACTATTTTCTGTGTAATTAGTGTGAAATTTCTGTAAAATTGATTCTTGCGTTCTAAATGTGCCATTAAGGATTAACTTAATTATGAACTGCATATATGGACTTATGTTTCATAACTTCCCTGTATATGGGGATTTGTAGCAACCAATATAGATTCTCATCTCTCTAGTTAGAGTACAGGAATCAACAAAACCAAGCACCTACTAAAGATCATGTCACGAAAAAGTAGGGCACATTTCGACATAGCATTGTGAGAAAATATGCATTTGGTACATAGATTGAGCAACTGCCAAGATGCGTATCTAAGCAAATTAATTTTTTTTCTTATAAAGTTAAGCCTGGGCCATTAGCTTGCATGTGAGGCTCTCCTGGAAGGTACTCAGGTGCATCTCCGTAAAACAATTAATGGTGTTCACCAAAGCTTCACCATTGTCAATGATCCAAGAGATTCATTTAACAATGTTCTGGTAGGGACCATGCATAGTTATATTTTGTTCATCAATCATCAAATATAGTTGGATTAGTTTCCAATCTGATCCGGTACGCGTGGTCGATCTAATTCTCAAAGCGTGTGTCGCCATCAAAATTTCGTGCTAATCACAAAAATCATCTCACGCAGTTCGATCTTGTTGCCTTTTTGTCATGATCTTAAATCTGTAATCTGATCGGTTGGAAAAGATGCGCAGTCATGTTAGGCACACCTAACCAAGCAATGCAAGTACTAGTTTAGGGTTTGGTTGAGCATGTTAATCATGCAAAGTGTGTCATTAATTGCCTTAATTGTCATCGAATACTTTTCAATAAACCTAGATTTCATGCATCATATGCACATTTAAGCTGGGGTAAATGCTTACCACAAATCTTCTGCCCCTGAACTAGAGTGATCAGGCATTATCTGATCGGTTTTCAAGACTAGGGATACAGGCAAATCGTTGGAGTGCATGCATGCCATTCGATCGGGACCGTCTGTTTGTGATTTGGGTATCAATCTGACTGTTCACAACCAGATCACATGAGAAGTGTCCCTCTTGATAGCAGTTGTTTTCGATGATTTATTAAGCATACAAAGAGAAACAAAAATCTAGCTAACACACAATTAATTTTAAAACCCACATGCAAAATATTCACTGATTATCTTTTTGCGAGACATTTACTATTTATATATTAGGGGGCCATATGAAAGTTTAGTGTAATGATTCTTCTGGGATGCTGGATGCAAGTATACGATGTATCTGCTGAAAGACTAGTGTCAACGACCAAATATTTCATGAGATTTTTAGATTCCCCACGTCCTTCTCGAGGCTTTATTTTCAATCTTTAGACTGTCGTATATATATGAAGAACTGTCCGAATTTGCTGTATTTTTGTACCATAGCTTGCGCTAGAAATTAAAATCTGTGCTGATTACTCAACAGGCTAGGTTCAGTGCCGGCCACGTATATATGCTCGATCGATCGTGACAAATGTATATATTATCTATATTTACATTAATTGTCATCTTGTTTTGATCATACCTTCGCGCTACCATATATATAGCTTTTAATTAAGATCAATATATATATTCTGTAACTTAAATGATAACTTCGATTTTTTTTATCGAAGCTACATCGACTAATTGTTTGATGGATATATAGAGCTAGATATTGCTGTGATGCCCAACAAGAAATAAGTCCAGTTTTATCTCAAGATTACTTAGCTGACGAGCTAGTAGAATAGTGTATATTCACCTAATTGAGAGAAGCTAGACAAAAGTGACTCTATCGTCAATCATATATACGCACAAAAGAATCCACTATTACTTTTTTCTCTCACCTGCTTATCTACTACTTGATCGTACCAACATTGTCGCGGTGACTTGAAATATATAGAGAGAGAGAAAAAGGGGGAGATCAATTGAACACTTTATGCATGGTCGATCTGAAAGACTAATTGAGCAAGAAGCAACCAATCGGGACACTTTATAACTACATCGATCAACCACTCACGGCCACGTCACTCACAGCTCGCTGAGGTGTCTCTCTTGCAATAGTTCACCCTATTGGTTTTGTCCTTTGACCTACAGGTCAGCACTGTACCTGCCTCGTGCAAATGATCCAAAGAAAAACATTACTACTAGTCTATCACTACAGTATAGTAGCCTAGCTAATAGTTGTGTCCGCTAAAAAAGGTTAATTTAGTGTAGAAGTTTAGTTAGCTAATAGGCCGGAGAACTGCAAATTAAGTAGTGGCATGAGTCGTGTGCACGGTTAATTAACTAGAATTAGGATATACTAAGGAAGATCACCCGCGCCAGTTGGTGTTCGGCGCGGCACGGAGAGGACCGTGAGGCCACGGGGCCCATTAAACGCGCGGCACGGATAGGCCCGCGAGGTCAAGACGCGCGGCCGAGTGAGCGACGGAATTAGGCAGGCACGAGCGTGTCCACGCGCGATGGAACGCGCGCCTCTCCGGGCGACGTGGAGCACGCGGACCACGCCTTCCCACGAAGCGCAGCGGGCGGGATCGAGCAACGATCAGGCCATCGTGAGCGAACGCGGAAGCGATCCGATGGGCGGCAATTTTCAGGCGACGTGGTCTCGCAGGTTGTGGCGGTTTCCACCGGCTATTAAATATAGTAATATATCATATAGGACATATATAGATGCATGCAGTGGCGGACCCAGGATTGAAAATTAGGTTGGGCGGAATGAACCACTAGTATTATCCGATAACAAAGCAAGACATACATAATATACATTGCTATCACTGTAAATAGAGCATATGACACTAAATAGGACTCAAAACTACAATCCGCATTATGTGAACTACAATCCACCTAGAATCCAGAATTCCTGATCCTAAATTTAACAGGAGTACTTCATTCAAGATGGCAGCCAATTCCAGCTCCAGAATTTTTTGAAGTCTAGCAGAACCTCATAGGACTTCCAAACATGGCAGCCAATTATAAGGTATTAAGGTTAGATCTTAGATGCTATCCGGCAAACACAAAATGGATTTTGTTCTCTCGTAACCAGACTGAACCGCTAAGTGCCTAAGTCCTTAAAGTCTAAAGAGAGCACTCTAGAATCCATATTTCCAGTCTCAGTATGCACTCTACAACATCTGTTACTACTTACTTAGTTACTTGGGGGTTGGTGCCACTCACCTATCCAGTGTGCCCAGTCTCGAAGTCTCCGATAGTCTGACTCACCATCCACCATCGGCTCCCGCCTGGCCGCCGCATCGCTTGTGCTTGTGGCTTGCGGCGGCGGCAACCTGACGCCACCAGTCCACCACAGCATGTCGGACTTGACACCACGCGGCCACGCCGGTGTGCCACCGCCGCACGCAGTCTGCGTTGCACGCTAGCGCCCACGGTGCGTCTCCTACCCACACGCCGCCTTCGCCCTACCGCTGCGTCGCCTGTCCGACTGCCGTCTCGCACGCGCCTTGGCCCTGCGTCGCCCGCCCGCACACCGCCTTCAGCCTTCGCCATGCGTCGCTACTCGCTCGCCTGTGCGCCGCCTAGGTTAGAAATTGTGAGGAAATGGGAAATGAGGATTGGGGAAGCCGGAGCCCGAAAGCGAACAGGAAGGGGCAGATTGGCTGTGGGCTATGGGGCTGTGGGCTGAGGCATGAGTGGGCTGAAGACCTACCAATCTGCCATGCCATTCCACCCGTGACCCGTCCACTGCACGTCCACACCGTGCTGGACGAAGGGAATGGCAGGAGGGGTCGCTGCTCGTCGGCGTCCGAGAAGGAGGGGGTGTACCACCAGTGGCTACCTGGGGCGGCCGCCCAGCCTTGCCCTATTGCTGGGGCTGCCCCTGGATGCATGGAGTATGTCAGTATCTTGCATGCATGCAGCATGCATATAGCTAGTATACATATTGTACTAATTAGTTGTAGCTTGTGGCTTTAATTTCCTGTGTAATGTGATACAGCCATGCACAGCATAATCTCTCTGGTATAATAGTAGCACTCTTCATGGATCCCAACCCAACACTTCGCTCTTGTGCTTAGATTGATCTACTCTATAATCTATCTAGCTATCTTTATGTAACATCCCATTTTCGTATGTCATTTAGTATCTTTCTGTTTGTCTTCTTGGTTTTCAAAACATATTTCAAATTATTGTGTAATTACAAAATTCTCTAGTTTTTGCCTTATTTTGAATTTCAGCTTGTCTCTCAGTTTCTTTTTCCAACCACCTCTATTGGGCTCGGCCCATTTCTTCTCCTGGGCTCTGCGCCGAGCCATCCTGGCGTGCTCGTGCCCGCTCTGCTGCACCCCCGTGCGCTCACCTGCTCGCTAGTGCCTTGTCGCGTCCCGCACCTGCTCCCCTGTCTGCCTTGCCTGCTCTATCCCATCGCTCACCCGCCACCTGCCTCGGGACCGTGCACCTCTGAGCCCCTCAGCGGCTCTCTCGTTCTCTCCTCCAAGCTATATAAGAGCCCGAGCAGCCCTTTTCATCTCCTTCCTTCACCCAACTCTCCCTACCTTGTTCTTGTTGCTACGGTTTGCCCGAAGCTCCGAGCCGAGTTCAAGCCGCCGCGCACCTCCCCTCGGTCGTCGCCGCACTAGTGCAGCCTCCTCTTCTACCCACGTCATTTCGTGTCCCAGAGCTTCTTGAAGCAACCCCCTCACTCTCTTTCAGTTGTGTTTCACAGGAGCCGCCGCCTTCCTCTTCTCTTTCAGTCCTGGTTGACCCCTTCGTCGCCGTCCTCCTTCGCAGTTGGACCACGAGCTTCCCCACCGCTGTCCACCGTCTGCCAACCTTCTCCGGCCTCTCTCTTGGTCTTGGTGAATTTCCTATGCTCTATCTTTTATCGTTTTCCTTCGAGTCTCCTGTGCTCTATCTTTGATCATTTTCCTTCGAGTCCTTCTTGTTCTATCGACTGCGTCGAGCAGTCGAGTATTTCTTTCGAGTCCTTCTTGTTCTATCGACCGCGTAGAGCAGTCGAGTCTTCTTTTGAGTCCTTCTTGTTCTTTCGACCGTGTCAAGCAGTCGAGTCTTTCCTTGGAGTCCTTCTTGTTCTTTCAACCATGTCGAGTAGTCGAATCTTTCCTTCTTTCGACCATGTCGAGTGGTCGAAACCTCCTTCCTTCGACCTGATAGTCAAAATCTTCTTTCGACCAGGTAGTCGAATCCTTCCTTCTTTTTGACCACGTTGAGTAGTCAAATCCTTTCTTCTTTCGACCACGTCATGTGTACTCGAAACCTCTTTTTTGACCGCAACCTCCTTCCGACCATGTGGTCGAACCCCTTCCGACTACTTGTGTAGTCGAACCTCCTCCCGACCTCATGAAATCGGATGATCAGTACTCGAAACCAAAACTTCGAGGACTCCATTCTTCTTTGTTATAACTCTAATTTCAGTGTTCTTTGTTTCTAAATTTGTCTAAATTCAAGATCTTGCTTTTAGCTCGGGTCTTATTTTAATTTGGAGATTCATTTATTATTTCCTTTAGCATTTATTTATTCTATTGGCTTGTTTGCTCCCCTTTCCGGAACATTCGTCCAAGTAGAATTCGAAGCAGGAGATCTCCATTTTGACCAAGCACAAGACCTCCAAGACCCTCTTGCCTTTAACCCGGGTGAGTCAATGCTTTGATCATTTTGAGCCTACTTTTATGCAAATTATACTCCTTTAAATTACCAAAACTGCATGCTTTAATTCTTTAAGCAAATGTATGTTAACTCTTAAGGTAGTTAAATGTCCACTTGTTGATTAATTAATTATTATCCCATCATTTGACAATTGGATCCGTTATTCCATGTCACCCTAGTATCTATGTGGTAGCTTTATTAGTTATAGGTTGTACTTAAGCGGTATGCTAGTCTTGCTTAAGTACCAGGGCATTAAAATGTTCCAACCATCATCTCTTAAAATCATGAAGTTGTTTTGGGGCAGTCGTGGGAGGTACATGATTGCAGTTTTTGAGATAAATTTGCTTTCCTTCTCAAAACCCCAAACTGCTATACCGCATCTGGGCGGATGGTATGATGGTGGGTACGGATGTAGCACGAGAATGGGTGGAATGTGGTATGAACCGTCAGATGACATTAAGGACTGAATCCGATGATGACCTCCTATCATAAAACATGTGCAACTATAAGTCTGTAAAGTGCAACTTGGCTTAGTAAAGTTATCGAACTTTGAAAGTCATCTCGCTGGAGAGGATCGGGGTAGTGCAAGTAGCAGATGCGTTCCAGCTTGAATGGAACACCATGGTAAGGTAAAGTTGCCAGCTGCGCTAGTCGTTGTGGCGAGTGGAGGCAAGCTGCACTAGTCGTTGTGGTGAACATCCCGCACAACTTATGGGACCCACCGCAAGTGGGAGAAGCCCATATGGGTGAGATGACGGAAGGGGCGAGATAATTTGAAAAGTTACTGTGATGATCTCTCGACCACATGACTAAGAAATCATGTGGGGCTACGAGTTGATTATCTCTTATAGGTACAGTGCACAAACCTCTGCAGAGTGTAAAAACTGTTTAAACAATTGTGCCTACGGTCAAAGGCTGACATGAGAACTTGCTAGAGTTAGTTCTATTTCAAAAACCTTTGTGGGTGGGATGAAAAATTGGTCGGGTGGAGGTAACCACGATCAAAAATAAGCGTAAGGTGGAGGTAACATTCGCTGTATTTCAACATTGCACCATTACTCTTTTTTTAAATGCAATTTGGTTAAAATGCTAGGTGATAGGAAATTTCTAATTATGTTATTTGAAAGTATTTCTTTGGCAACTAAAAGAACCCGAGTCTCCCTTGTTAAGCCATGCATGTATACTATTGCATATTGTGTGTTGGCTCGCAAGCATGGAAGTTGTGCTTACTCTCGCTCCTCCCTCCAACCTTCAGACTCCGCAGATCTTGGAGACTATGACTACTTTGAGGACTCCGAAGTCGATGGACATGATGGCGATGGAGAGTAGTTTAGTTTCGAGTAGTCCTGGTCTCGCCTCAGTCTAGCTGGCTTGTTGGTACTTGCGTACGACCGGTATTATCTAAGTCCTTGGTTAATATCAGTCCTACACGAGTTACCCCAGTCGCTGCCTGTGGAGAGATGTGCTCCACCTCCCCTTTTACTTCCGCTGTAGTTTCCGTTGTTCTTGTGATGTAATCTTTTGGTTTGTTCGGCTTTTATTGTAAAACTCGACCCGACGAGGTCTATGTCACTCTGATGCTTGTAATATATTGAATGGTTTGGTCTTACGATTTGTATGAATTGATTCAGCAATGTGTCTGTAAATGCTATCTACTGATCCAAAAAATAGCACAATATATTCACAAATGATTCAGGATTTTGTGAAATCCGGGTGCAACACTTTACCTCGTCTCGATTCCTCCTAGTTGGTAGTACCTCAGTGTTGTTCTCTATTAATTTGTTGTTTATCTGAAAAAGGATGTAAACTTTCATGGAAGGCCTCACGTTTCTCTGTGTCTTTCTGCCAAACTCCTACACGTGGACGAAGAGAAATTCATGAAGGTGATAAGTGAGAAAGAGATTGAAAAGGGATCATTTTGGATATGGTATTTTACATAGCACATAAAGCATTATGCATGCTCAGTAGGTGAGAATTTAGTAGTAGTCATAGGCTTTTAGCTCTTTGGAGATGAGCCTTTGAAATTCATGAGGCTATGCGCTACCGCTCAATTAACACATTAAGGTCTTAGTTTTCTAGTAAGATGATGTCACGATTAATCCTAGGGTCAAAAATATGAATCTTACACTCATTCCTATGCGTATCACAGCGGCCTCCGAATCAGATCAGAGTTTATGAGATACGATACGAACGTGTACGGTATCAAGAACAAAATTGATGAATCTCGTGAATAGAACCAAAATAATGGCAACAAAGCAACCACGAGAGAGAAAGATTTGGCAAAGCCGGTCGCATATTCCTTAAGCACAACGTCAAAAGAGCACACGGGATTGTCGCTCTCTCACAACCCTCTTGAACAATTTAGGACCCTCGAATCCTTACCCTATACAAGAATCTAGTGCCAAAGAATAATCTAGCCTCTAATTCTCTCGTGCCCTCTGCTTTTGATGAATTCCTCTTACTTGACTTGCTTCTTATGTTCCTATGATCACCTCTCATGGATCTATATAGTCCTCCTCCAAAGTAAAGTAGGAATCCTACTGTGAAGATAAGTAGGAGTCCTAATTCTATTATAATTCATCTAGTTTTGTTTTTGTAACACACCTCTCTAAATCATAATAGATTAAGATATGAGTCATCATAATCAACATCTTGCTAGCCAAATTGCATTATATGAGGTATGTGATCCATGCAAATAAGTAGCGTAGGCAAATTGCTCTTTCAGTGCTCCTACGTATATACATGTCCACTTGGGCAGTAGTGGAGGAATTATAATAATTCTACAATTAATTAGTAGTTATGCAATAAGTGCAATGAAAATTAAGAGCTGTCAATAATGTCAATTGATACATCATCATATTCCCCAGCTGATCCTTTGATCAATGGCCATTGACTAATAGTAGTAGACAGACAATGCACACCCTTGGGTTATTGATCAATAGCAAAATTTACTACTAGTAGTCTTTTGAATAGCTAAGACTGCTCAAACATATATTCTTGGGTTATTGATCAATAGCAAAATTTACTACTAGTAGTCTTTTGAATAGCTAAGATTGCTCAAACATATATTCTTAGTCCTTTAACCTTTGTTCCCTTTGCACCACTTGCTAGCCAAGCTTGTTCTTTCTTTTAGATGCTAGCTAGGTTGTCAATAGCAGCAAGTTTGGACGTTGGAAGATGACTTCAGGTATGAAAAAAAAATGACATGTGGCTAGCTAGTGATGCTGAGTTGCTGACACCACCCTGTCCCAAGGCCATGCACCAATTGGGATAAGGCCTGATGCAACTGTACACGCACACACCTGTGGATGGATATATAATATATAGAAATATGGTACTATTAAGGATGGTGATTGTGGCATTCACAGGCTGCACAATGCAATGCAAGCAAAGCATCGATCAGTGCTGAGCTGACGGGTGGTAGCAGGTGTTGGTCTCTTGTGCTTGATTGTTTCCTGATCATGGTGGCGCCGTGGCGCCTTTTCCTTGCACCCTGCCGCTGACACCGCTGTGCATGCAGATGCAGCAGTCATTGCATTCGGCTCCACGAGTTCGCCTTCACGTGCTCTTGCCGTTTTTGCTCCACGAGTTCGCCTTCACGTGCTCTTGCCGTTTTTGCCGACTGCAAATTAACAGGTTAATTGGAGATAAGTACTGCACAGCCACAGCACAACACAATCAGCCCAGTGAAAGCCGGTAGCATATCAGGTGCATGTGTGGATATGTGCATATAGTGCATCTTGATCATTCACTACCTTCCACTCCACACTATTTTGCAAAAAACCCTCCACTCGAATGAAGTTTCTCTCATTTCGCCCCCCCTCCCCCCGGCTCACCTCCTCCAGCCCCGAGCGCCCTGACTCGCGTATTCCCCCGTGCTTAGGGTTCGCCGCCGCCCCCCTGCGTCGCATCGCCCCTCTGCTAACGCCCTGCGCTGCACCTCCCCTCCAATCCGTCCCCTCCCTCCCCCATCGCCCTCCAGACAGGAGCTAGGGTCAGGGAGAGCCATCGCCACGCGCCGCCCGTGGCTACCTCCGCCTCTGCGACTCCTCCTCCATCTGCGTCGTTGCCCCCACCACACCACCGTCCTCCATCAGCACGGCGAGCCCCCTCCGACAACGGCTTCCATTGAGCATCCTCTGCGACTCCTCCTCCATCTACGTCGTCGCCCCCACTGCACCACCGTCATCCATCGGCACGGCGAGCTCTCCTCCGACGACGGCCTCCCTAGGGTGGCCTTCATCTAAGCGGTGTGTCGCGACGGCGGCCTCCAAGCAGGGGCGCGGTGTGGTAGTGACGTGACTACCTCTATGCTCCTCCATCGGCACGACGAGCCCCCTCTGACAACGGTTTCCATTGAGCCTCCTCTGCGACGACTCCTCCATTTGTGCCACCTCTCAGCGACTCTCCTCGAAAGGTAGGGTTTGCGGCGTCTCGCCGCCGGCGTCATCTTCAGAGGATTGACTACCCCAAGCTTAGCCGACTGCATCCCCAAAAATTCAGTGCTTGTGTAGCAACAAATGCGAATGATTGTCATTTTTTTTGCATGTAATTTTTCAGGCTGTGTAGCAACAGAAGCTTGAAATGTATTATGTTCTTGAAATGTATTCAATCACTTAGCCAACATCAAGAAGCTATTGGCACATTGTTGAATGATCCAAATGTATGTGCTAAGTTTTTTTTTTTGAATGGAAGCATGGACTTGAATGTGTAAGCTTATTCCTGAACTTGTCTAAGTGAATGAGCTACAACATTGTCTGAACTTGTCTGAACATTGTCTAAACATTGTCTTGATGTATGCAATAAGAACTATGCTAATGTTTTCATATCAGAATTCACCCACCATTTGAATCAAAGTTTTCATTTGGCTAATGTGTGGATAGGTCCTGTGAATTTTGTATGGATGCTTTCAGATATTGCAATATTGTCTATTGCTTCCAGATATTTCTTTATGTTCTTGAATGTAATATTATGTTGTATGCATGTTAAAATTTTGTTTTCTGTAGTCTTGCATTTTTGTCTATTGCTTTCATTCGTAGAATATGAGAAGTTCACTCATACAGAATCAAGTCTATTACTACAGTATTAGGTTTTGGGAAACTTCAGTACACTCCGAATATGAGAAATCCCAATCTATAACCCTGGAGGAGCCCTGCATATATTTGGATAGCACAAAAAGTCCCAATTCTTGAACATACATTTGGGTAGCACAAAAAAAATCAACTCCATGCATCCATTCACTCGTATAGAATCAGATACATTTTCAACATGAGAAGTTCATCCTTACATAATGGGAAGTCCCAATTCTTGTGACACTAGCCAACATATCATGTGCACAGTTCTTGGCATACAGAATATTACGAGCAACATTACAAATCTGTAACCCTGGAGGAGCCCTACATACATTTGTATAGCACAAAAAGTCCCAATTCTTAACCATACATTTTTTTGGACAAGGGGAAAACCCAGCTAACATTCAGAGCTTACAGTTGAGGAACAGAGAAACCAAAACCAACTCAAACTAGGTTACTACAGAGAGATTATCAAAATTGTCCAAAGCGCAGAAGTCCTTAATTCTTGAAAAAAAACATACATTTGGATAGCACAAAAAACATTCAACTCCATGTTTCCATTCACTCACACACATTCAAGTCCAATTCACAGGAGCTGAAATGTTTATTGCATAGGAAAGTCATAGAGAACAGGTTGTAAAGACATGCCAAAAGCTGCCATCCGATGAGGCAATATATTACCATGGATTTCCAGAAAAAATTCAGTGAAGCAAGACAATGCTTCCAAATCAATGAAAGCTTCTGATTCTTTCTCATTATGTAGGCTTCTTCTCAACACAAATTACTTTCACTACTCTCAAAATTACAATAAAATATGATCACGACCAAATAGCATTCACATCCAGTTTCAACAATCATTGTAGCATATCTAACTAAAGACATCAACCATTTCAGAAGAAGAGAGAATTCTAAACTATGGCTGCATTGGTACTTCCATCTAAAATGTTTACTTCGGTTGCTTGACACCAGATTCTTCCATGTCCTCCTCTGGATCCTTGGTACAGCGAGCAGTGCGGATCAATTTGCTGTGATAAATGTGCCTGCGTGGAGGCAGTCACATCGTTGCCGCACCGCTCCCCTGCTTGGAGGCCGCCGTCGCGACACACCACTTAGATGAAGGCCACCCCAGGGAGGCCGTCGTCGGAGGGGAACTCGTTGTGCCGATGGATGACGGTGGTGCGGTGGGGGCGACGGCGCAAATGGAGGAGGAATCACGGAGGAGGCTCAATGGAAGCCGTTGTCGGAGGGGGCTCGTCGTGCCGATGGAGGACGGTAGTGCGGTGGGGGGGCAACGACGCAGATGGAGGAGGAGTCGCAGAGGCGGAGGCAGCCACGGGCGGCGCATGGCGGCGGCTCTCCCTAACCCTAGATCCTGACTGGAGGGCGATGGGGAAGTGAGGGGACGGATTGGAGGGGAGGTGCGCCGCAGGGCACCAACGGAGGGGCGACGCGGCGCAGGAGGGCGACGACGAACCCTAATCACGGGGGAATGCACGAGTCGGGCGCTGGGCCGGAGGAGGTGAGCCCGGGGGTTTAAAAATAGTGTGAAGTGGGAGGTCGGGGTTATCTCAGCCGCTGGATTCGCGATGGACAGTGAGGATGCATCATGTGCATATGTCCACAAATGCACCTATGTGCACCTGATATGCTGCCGTGAAAACCATCTTACAATTTTTTCAAAAAGAAAGTCATCTTACAAGTTTAGCATGAAAAGCAATCGCCCTATTTGCTTTGCTGAGAACTTCTTTTATGATTTAATCTATTTTAAAAAAAAATATTTTAAAGATAACCTCTTCTTAACTTTTATTTCCAATTCTGACCCTTTTAACCACCCCACAACACATGCCATGACAAAAGTGCGTTGTCACGTCACGGACCTCGGCGTGGCAAACGAGTGCTGTCATGCCGCTTCTCTTGGCGTGACAGGACTTAGACCCAAAAACGGATGCGCACTGGCTCGGAGGGCTATCGTGACAGCTTTGACCACACCATGGTACGTGACGTGACAGAATGTTTTTATCATGCCACGGGTTATGACGTGATCAAACAGGTCAAAATTAAAAGTAAAGTTAGGGAGACGTTATCTTTAAAATATTTTTTAAAAATAGATTAATTCAAAAAAAAACTCATTTGCTGACTGTGAGTTATCTTTGCATGCTACAGAATATTGTCAGGTGAATGTTTTCAGGTTTGACAACTTAGTATGGCAAGGTAAAAGGCCGGGCCCAACGTTCAGAGATAAGAGCATTGCACTGGTCCTCCTTGTGTCAGATCCTTGTCTCAGAAGTCAGCATTTGCCTTTTTCAGAGAGTCCATATGGATATGGGCACTGGGCGTTGCTGTGCCTGGCCCGGCCCGTCACCTTCTGCTCCCCGATCGAAGTTGATGGATCATCTCCCACTGTTTTAGGTTTCGTGTTCTCCGTCTTTCAGTCCAAAAAGTAAATCTTTTTTCCCCTGTTTGAACCGTTTGATTCGAAATCAACGATATATATCAGAGCGTATGTTCGATTAAAATTTCTCCTAAAATGATTGGTACAGTCTTGTTTCTCTCACCCGTCAGTCATTCAGTATTGTAGGCATCAAATTTCAGATAGGATCTCTAAAAAAACAGATAGGATGACGGAGAATCCATGTCTCTAGTACTTCCAATCAAACTTCGATCAAAAACAGCTGCAAGATAGCTGGTTTCGTATGAACGACTAGTCGCACATATATAGAGTATATGAAAAGTTTCAATGAAGCCCGACATAACCCTTAGATCCATCATTTGTGTTCTCCAAATTATTCCCTGGTACATTTGAGTCAATGTCGACCTAAATATTTCTATACATGTGTTAGGGTAGGCTTACATGCATGCTCTAGCTAGAATCCTAAAGGGCACAACTGTCAACTACACGAGTCTCCAAATTAAATCCTGCCTAGACAATAATCCATTAGGTCATCAAACTTCATAATCCATTAGGTCATCAAACTTCATCTAGTTTTCTCCATAATTAAAGTGCATATCTACAACACCTGAAGTGACATGCATATGTTACAGGAATGCTTATTCTATGAAGCCACTACTGCTGGAATTAGCTGACTCATCAGATCCAAATCATGGCCAATAATCAGTGTAACGGAGCAGCCGAACACTCCTGGAATCTGCTTGAAGCATTAGCTTAATCGATTGAGGCTAACAAACTCCCAATAAGAATGCATACCAGTAGTGCATAAGGCTGCTCAGGGAAAGCTCAGGGCCTATCAGAATAAGAGAAACATCAACTTCAGATGGCACTGTCGATCTGAACAAGGCACGAAATTTCGGCACCAAATCCCGCATTAAGCCTACTGCTTGAGTAGTACTAGTTAAAGGAATATGATCTTGTCATTGTCAAGGAAACTAATGTGAAGGTTACATCATTTGCCTCTTAATATCTTGTATTATGTTATATACCAAACATAATACAAGTATTATATACACTTACTCATTATCTCATAAAATGCAAGTGCTGTTTCTACATGAAAGTTGTAATAAGTAATCTTTACATACTGAAATATAAATGGTGAAGATGAAGTTTGGTTTAATTTTTTTATATCATAAATCACAGCATGATTTGATTTGCTGTATAGATTTAAAAAAACTGCAATTTTCCCATGTGACAAGCGTATTGTACACATACTGTAATTGGGGGGAGGGGGGGTCCACATTTAGAATAATCAAATTCATACTAACCATCCGTAAAAAGAATTTGATTAACGGGTATTCACCGTCAACAAAAATTAACTTGATGTTTTTTTGCTCATCCATAAAAATAATTTTGCTGACATGTAATCACCGTCAACAAAAATAGACCTGGCGGCTTTGTGCCCGTCAATTAGCGAGTTTGGCTGATGGGATCATTACCGTCAAGCAAATTAAACCTGATGGTTTTTGCCCGTCAGCAAATTGTTTTTCCTGATTGTCCTTACCGTCAACAAATTGACTCTTTGGCTGTCAACAAAATTATATCGATGAGGATTAATTCTACCTGCCAAGATTTTAGCAATGCTAGCATAAATTATCAATTAGTTGATCACATATACACAACAATAGTATTTGATTCATACACATCCGTGCATCATATAATCCACAATACACATCCACATGCATCATATAATCCACAATATGCATCCATCATATAATCCACAATACACATCCATGTATTACTCCACACATAAACAAGAAGTTCAAGCTTTAATTAGCATCAATTCAAACCCAATACCATCCATAAGGTTCACTTGCAGAAACACTTGTAATCCACACAAAAAAAACATGTAAAAGTCCAGTACTACCACAATACACCTAAAGACCAACATCATATACAAGTCATATAAGTCCATTTAAAAGTCCAGTAATACCATATTCATGTTCAGCTATTCAAAAGAGCTGGCAAGATATCATCAAAGTTTATGTGCACAATTAGTTGCATCCGTCGCGGTCAATGCCATTGGCATCATGGTTGTTGCCACCATTAATGTCACCATTGCAGTTGTCGCCATCATCGTTGCCATCAATGGCATTGTCATTCGGTGCTGAGCCCACATGGGAGGAATCAGTCCCAGTCCTAGTCCCTTCCTATAAGGTGAATAGAGTGTGCCAACTTTAGTTTTAAAAACATGACTTTTAATGCACAATTTAACTGATCGCATCCTATATTAGCTATCCAACAATATAATATCTAATGATCTTCTAATACAAAATGCCACCACAGGATTAGTGAACATAATCATTGTTGATTTATAAAACAGGGCAACTACTCAGGAATAGTTAAGCTTGAAATAATCAACTTAAGAAAAGCTCACAATGTATCCCCATACTCAAGAAAAGCTCAGCCAAACATAGCCATATACTCAAGATTGTTTTAACCTCACAAACAGCATACAATAAGTCAATGGTCTTTTGACAAGATACTGAACAGTAACATTATGAGTCTGCCTAAGCACAATTAGAACCATTAGAAGTGCTAACAGAAGAGCTAAAGCAACCCACTGAACACTAGCATTATGAGTCTACATAAGCACTACAATTAGAACCATTAGAAGTGCTAACAGAAGAGCTGAAGCAACTGAAATCTATGACAAGCCTGTTATAAAAAAATGGTTGCACATGTGGACAAAAAATCTAGACAAACCCATTGCCACCTTACCATCAACATATAACTAAATGAGATTCAGGTTAAGCCCCTGTGATAGAACATTCAACATGAGTCCACTCTCTCACTGCTGCACTGCTTGTTATCACTCTGACAAGCCAAAAAGTATTAGCGATCATATTAGCTTTGTTGTCTCCTCATGTGCAGACAACCTTTGTAGTCTATTTGTAATGGGGAGATACAGTAGTACTTTACGTTGGACTTTATTCTTGCCTACCTCGTATCGAGAGGTATTACAAAAGTTACATTTGTCTTCATGCTCATTATCTTTCCAATAAATCATGCAATTATTATAGCATACATCAATTTTCACATATGGCATACTGAGACCCTCTAATAGCTTCTTCGGACGGTAAAAGTCTTCAGGCAACTTAGACTCTAGGGGCAAAAGTTCATGAATTATTTGTAATACATCATCATAGTGTGCAATTGACATATTGTATCTTTGGACTTCAGTAGCTAGCAAGCGAGCAACAATGATAGACAAGAATGTGTTGTGTTCTCATGGACTAGTTCATCAGCACTAGCGACCATCCTATAAAGAGCCTGGGCAAAGACATTTGGCTCCTCATCAATTGCTGGCGGATGGTCACCGGCTAGGTCAGCCAACATATTATCCATCTAATCAGATTCATTGAATTCATCATGCCTAATGACAAGGCTCTCACCATGTGTTGTCCATGTTTGACAATTTGCCCTAAACCCATATTTACTCAAGTGCAACTCTACAATGCACTTATTGTGCCTAAAATAGTTCCGACATATTGCACACAGACACTGAATGGTGTCACATTCAACTAAACTTGGATTAGAGAATGCACGATCCAAGAATTGTGTGGTGTGATCAATCCATTCATTAGAGGGAGGTTTACCACGCTGCTAGCCAATATACATCCATTCATGGTCTGCCATTAAATAGTTTTGTTTTAACAACTTGAATATGTTAGTTATAAACTTATTTGACACCGACATAACACTTATCTTGCATATGTACTGTATGAATATCATATGATGGTGTGCCCAAATTAGAGAATCTGCACATAATTATTAATTTAGCAATCAACACATGATGTGTTTTATGAGATAACTCCTACGTAAGACAAGAACAAATTTGGTCCAGCGTAACATTGCATTTGCAACAAAAAGATAAAATTTTGATTACTCACAGTGCAATATTTATTACTTATTAGGCATCATTCAAACAATACATATTAGTAAAATCATATAGGTTGGAGCTTACCAATACCACTTAGAGGTAGTGAGACAGGTGCAAAGAGTCTGTGGGGGCACTTCACTAGGCTTGCTATTTGGAACTCCCGTGAAGAAGGGTTCAACACAATCCAGTTCAGAGATATCTCCACTATCAAAATTGGGAACACTACAGAGAATTTACTACATGATTACATACAAATCTTTTTGTTTATACAGGGTGCAAAGAGAGACATAGAGAGATCAGGTCTACCTGTAATGGCATCAATTGTGCTGAGAAAATATTAGCCTCGTATTAAGAGTTTGAGCGTTCCATCTTCCTTTGAGCAAGATCTTGATTCTCTGTTCCCTAGGGTTCTGCACCAAACCTAGATTAGCACAGCAGCAAGGTGGATCTAAACAACTAATTAAGGTATCACGAAGATTAGTAGCACAAATAGAAGAGCAATCGAGCTACCAGGTTCGTGGTGGCCAGATGACGTTGTTTACAGATCTAGGAGACGAGCTGAGGTAGGTGTTGCCGTGCTGGTGGGTGGTGAGGCATCCCTAGATGTGGAGGATGGCGGTCTCCGGTGAGGATATCTCGAACACGACAACAGGAGACGGTAAGGATGGCCGAGGCAACTACAAACACCATGGATCTTGCTGGATCTGGTGCCTACAGTGAACACAGCTCACCATTGCAACGGCTGTTGGTGGAGGAGGGATTGGCTGCGAGTGGATACGGTATGGGGGCGGTGGGCGTGGCCGGAGATGGTGTGGAGGTGGTGGGTGTGTCTAGAGATGGCATGGAGGCGGCAGATTGGGGATGGAGCTAGGGAATTGGAGAGGATGAAGGTCTCTGGATCTGGCGCCTAAGGTGAACACAACTCACCATTGCAACAGCTGCTGGCGGAGGAGGGAGTGGCTGCGGGTGGAGATGGTATGAAGGCGGTGGGTGCGACCGGAGATGGCGTGGAGGTGGCGGTCGTGACCGAAGATGGCATGGAGGCGGTAGATTGGGGATGGAGCTAGGGATTTGGAGAGGAGGAAGGTTTAATTGGGGGAGATGCTTTGATTGGGTATAGGACACGGTTGTGGCATACTCAAGTAAATTGTTGATGTGCGACGCAAAAAAAATTTCCACACGAACAGAACTTTTTCCACCTGCAAAAATGCGGGAAGACCCAAATAATTAATCTGACAGTTGTAACCATCATGGAAATATATTTTATTGACAGTTTTCTCATAACCGTTGGCAAATTTAGAATTTTTCTGATGGATTCCCGTCACCAAAATAATAAACCTTGACAGTTGTTGCAGGCCCATCAATATAATTCGTGGCCGTAAGGTTTTCTCCGTTTTCTAGACTGCATGAAGTTTTTTATATAAATATGAGCATATATGCTGTAATGAAATTAAGTGTAGCTTTCCATCAGAATATCAACAACAACTATTCGTATGGGATGGCATGTGATGTGCCAAGATATTCAGACTCATGGCCTCAATCTGTCTGCATTTACTACTGCTGATATTTATTTTTCATACGTACAGCTTTTGTTAGGGTTTAACTCCCAAATAAAAGGCTCACACCTTTGCTGTCGTTATACAAAAAAAACAAAGAATAACAATAGGTATCTAAAGCTGTGCCATGTGTCCATGCTTGTATATTTCGTTGCTATCTCCCCAGCCTCTTAAGACTAGAAACGTGTCCAGTTCAAAGCACGGCTTTATACATGCCCCCAACATTCCCCTTTCACATCACTACCATAAACCCTAATTAAGCACATAAGAATATATAAACGTACGGCTATCTCAAAAGTGGCCAAAAGGGAATCATCCATTCCATTGGACGACAAGGGTATCTCCCTACTTGGGGTATCTTGTGGGTTTTAAAGCCTATGGAGAGGAACTTGGGTGTGGAATAATTTAATTTGGCGTTTAGAGTGATGCTGGCTAGGATTAAAAGTGTTTAGCAAATGAGATGTCGTTTAAATAAAATAGATTTGATGAAAAGGTGGGGGTAGATCTCCTTCGCTTTTATCTTACCATTTGATGGTGAATTGAGTGATTTGGTGGCGAAGAATGATTTTTTTTTTCCGTTATGTAATCGCCACTAATGTATAGGCCTAGCCACCTAGATGCATACTATTGCTATAAAATCTTCTAGTAGTTGGCAAAGATTGTGGTTAATTTTAAGAAAGTAGATTTGATGAAAAGGTCGATGCTATATCTCCTTCGCTTTTCTCTTACCATGTGGTTAGCTACAGCGACATGTAAGAAGATTGACACATAAGAATGTTTTTTAAAAAAATTTATGTAACGGTCACAACCGTGTAGGCTGGTATGAATCTTGCAGAAAAAAGATGTACACATGGCCCCGGATAATGATTCCGTAGAGAATCAAAATTGTTGAAGTGTGCTTGTATTTTGTTCAAGCTAGCGTAGATCAAGACCTGCCGAGTTCAGGCATCTAAAGCACCGGGTTGCAAAGCATGCTTGTGGAAAGGAGACGGCAAAAAAACTGATACGCTAGTCTCATTGTTAATTGGAGATATTTTGCAATCCCATTCATTTTTCACGATTTATTCATCGCACAATTCATGCCCTAAAGAAAGAAACGGTGCAGAATCTCGTCTACTTGAATAGCTAGGAGTTTAGAAAGCCTCCTACCGTGCAATTATGTCCAAGAGAGACACGTTGATGAATCGCTTGGGCCAAAAACTAAAGACTTTGTCATCAAACTAAGGGAAAAAAGATTGAAATGTTCCATGGAGCATCATGCAGATTGCTTAATTGGAGCATATATATCGCATGGAAACACAAGGGTTTGGTGTCAGATCTAAGAGCTACACCCAAGTGTGTCCATTTCACCCTACCAACAGAAAATACTAACAACCAGGTTTGGCCCAATAATATTTAAGGCTCAGGCCCAGAAGAGTCTGGCCTAACAGAACCTTAGCCCACTGATATCTGAATCAGCCTCCCCACGTCACTCTTTTTCCCCCCTATTTGTAACAGATTTCATTCTGCAGTATTTAATCTAGGGATGTTCCACACACACACACACATATATATATATATATATATATATATATATATATATATATATATATGGGATGTTCAGTATGCAGGTTTACTACCACACATAACATCTGCGGGTGCAAAACAGCACACTAGCAGTATGGTTTGTCGATTATCAAGGAAATAAATGTTCACAATTACAGTTCTTACACAGCTAACAGAAGTCGCCAAGTGGTTTAACTGATGACTGAATACAGCTAGTATACAAAATTGAGATACACTTCTTTTTATTGGAAAGCAATCAGGTACCACAACATCACTTGAGCCCGTCGCCGAGGCCAGCAGGCATTCCTAAGCTCTGTGCCAGACCAGCCATCCTCTCCTTCATTGCCTGCAGGTCATTAGTCCAAAATTGTGTTAGTTTAAAAGAAAATTTCACATTTCTGTGCCCAGCAGCAGCAGGATTCGCACCTGGACACTCCTCTGATGTGCATCCTTGTAGGCATCATTGACCAACTCAGAGAGTTTCTGAAAGTAAAGGAAAATTATAGCGCACAAGTCACAACCAATTGATTTTGTTTTGGCCTGCTAAAGGATACAAGCATAAGGTATTTATCCAGTTCATATAATGGACCTTAAAAACGGTTGGTTATAACTTGTAGTTATAGCATTAACACTCTCATGCGACCAATCGTGTGAACATGAACTTGAAGGAAATCTTCCACGAAAATAATCAAACCAATAAAAACATAATACATACTTCAGCGCCCAACTCCATTGCAGCTTCCGTGATTTCAACTCTTATAGGTTGTTGGTTCCCAGAAAGTGTTACCTGGTTAATGAATCAGGTCAAATATGAATCTGAATAAGCACTGTAAGTACACACAAGTAATTTTCTATTTTAGAGAAACACGAAAGAATGTAAAATTAGGATAGTCCTGCTAAATATATAAGCAACATAGAAATTCTAGCAAACTTTGACAAGCATATGGTTCTACAGGGTATAGCACAGAGCTCATAAATAAGGGATTAAAATGTAGAAAGTTCTTATGATGTGATCACGTTATTTTTGTCAAAATAGCAAGTTTTTTTCAAACATTAACTGTATATCAGCAACAGCCTGTGCCATGATACATCAATAATTGACTTATTGTTGCCTTCCTGCCCATAGCTCTGACAGTGCTCTTATGCCACAAAATAGTACATAAGAACACAAAATATTTGTTAACTAGTCATGGAAGATTGTGTGGTCTTTCACTAGAATGTTATCCAAGCCAAAGCGAACAGAGATATCAGGTGATTTTGCTAGTTCATATAGAAACCAAGACCTTGTAAACATCCTACAAACTGCAAATTCAAACTCAATAAATAAGGGAACATATTGGTTTAACAGTAGCAAGTGGCTACTTTCCTCAAGAAAACATAAATTTATGGCAGTTAATGTTAAGCTGTGATCTTTACTGGCTGGTTCAACAGGTTTTTTCCATTAATGTGAAAATCTCAATCGTTTGATAGAGGTACACTGCTAAGTTCAAAACACAAGCAAGCATACAGCTAGCAAGAGTGCAGTTAAGGAGAACAACAGAACATGATTCAACTAGTCCAAGCATACCTTGATTAGTTCACCTTCACAATAACCATCAAACTCAGTCCTAAAAACAGGAGGAAAAGTCACACGACTGCTATTTGGCAAGAACGTATGAAAGATTACTGAAATGTCCAAATGCATACGCTGCAAGCTCCTTTTGCACCCGGACAGCCTCAACTTGGACAACCATTTGGGCCTTCTTCACAGTTTCATAAAGGTTTTGCATATTTCCAAAAATTCCTGCCTAAAAGCAACTACAAAATGAGGGAGCTACAAAATAGTTATAAACAAAATGCCTACTGCGATCTGGGTACATATGCATCAGAAGTTCAGAACTAAAGAAACAGGATGAGTTCAGCCCATGCATCTTAGACAACAATTGCAAAAACTTATACAGTGATTGCAAAGAGAATTGTGTACGGGATAGCTTGAATTTTGGCATGATCAATTAAATAGAAAACAATACTACTCAAGTATACAAACAAAGTAAAAGCTTAGCACCTCAGGAGCAGCAGCATTCATTGAAAGGAAAAGGCAGCTGTCCAGAGAAGCTATAATAGTACAATTGATAACAAAAATTACTTCTTAGTTGAATAATCAAGAAGCTCGTATTAATATCTCCATAAAATTCTATGAGAACTTTTGTTTCGGTATAAAATTAAATACAACAAGATGAGTTATCCTCAACTAATTTCAATAGGAGTTTAAGATTTCAACAGAATTTTCGATTAAAAAAACTCTGTAATAGGAATGAAGTAAATTATGTATCTCCATAACACTAACATGATATCATATTGAGCATAACTCACTAGTCAAATAGTAAATAAAATTTGAACAGCACATAGTTTTGCATTGCTTTAGTTCTACATCAGGAAACAAAATTTGCAGTTCTTTTCATTTCAACAGGCATGCATGAAGATGCTATTTACCTATTGAACCGTAACAGCACTGAAAAACGAAAGAAGATAAAGTGTAAAGGCATGTAATTGTCTTACTTTTGATGGTGCCTCATCACCATTCTCATCTTTCTCCTTCTTTCCTCCAAATATACTGTACACGCGGAAAGATCTATTACTAGCTCTTTTCCTAGTGGAACATGGCAAACAGAATGCACCTTCAACGTTTATCTTATTACCTGTACAACAAATCAAGAACATGTACAAAATGTTCAGATGTTGCCCTCCAATCCAATATAAATGAGATCAAACTATGTTATTCAAAACTATGCTGCTCCTTTTCCCTTTATATTTATATAACTAGCCAGTGCCCGTTGCAACAAATCTCAAATAAACATATATATGTTCTAAACTTGAAAAACCAATATACATAAGGTAATTATCCTTGCATCTAAAAGTTGCATTCAAAATTAACATCCGATCAACAAACAACAAAGAGTCTTAACATAACCAAATGTGCATATGATCTAACCGTCTACAGAAGATCCTTATAGTAACACATGCATATATGCACATATCTATCCATAAAAGATCCCACCAACTCATGAAGTGGGGAGATAGATGGCAAACTCACCATCACCACCAAGTCCTTTTATAATAATAAAGATATATATACAGCCGTGGTCTCCCCTACAGTTCTTCCCTGAGAGAGAGAGAGGAGAAGAACGGGGCCCGGAACAATGTATGAGACTCCATTTTATACTATTTCCTTGAACAAAGAGATAAAATCATAAAAGTTGGCATTATGAACCAAAGCAAATTTAAAAGTCAGAATTATATGCCCAATTGTCCACAACCACTAAATGAAACCAATCCATACCATGGATATAAAAGAAACCAGAAAATCTCCCAGGCCTGTCCAGCATTGAAACATCTTTGTAAGTGAGATAATACACTATTCTAGATTGCCACGTCTCTTTTTGGCAGATGGTTGAAGTTGAATTGTATAAGGACCCTAATGGATAACAAGTGCAACTCTATACACTCAAAAACCAAAAGGGCTCATAATCTAAATTGCACTAAAAGGAAATTCACAAAAAAAAACCCTCTGACTTGCCTCTCACTCACTACTGTGTGTGCGTGTGTTTGGTTGGAGGGAATTGGGGAGAGGGAATGGGAATTTAGGGGGTAGAGGTTGTAAAGTAACCTGTTTGGTTGGAGGACATGGGATTTCGGTGGGATGAGGAAGCGGAATTCAGCCCCCAGCTCCCACCGATCTCTTCCCTGGGGGGACCCTAGTAATTCATGGGGATGGGCTGGGAGTTTGGTGTGAAATATCCAAAATACCCCCACGATTTTCCCTCATCAGATAGCATGTCCCGCAGCCACCGCAGTCGTAACTCCGTAAACACGCGAAAATCCCAATCGCAGCAACTACCTCTCCCATTCACACGCGAAATCCACAGCCGAGGTGAGCTTCTCTACAAATTTTGTTCGAGGAGTCCTTCGCCTTTTCCCTCTTCTAGCTAGATTTTTGCAGAGGGCAACACGGTATAGATTCCACCCCCCCCCCCCTCATGCATCCATGTATTTTGTTGTGATTCCTTCAGGACAAAACTGTGGCACTGATGTTTTTTTTGTTTTTGGTTTGTTGAGTATCAAAGAATTTGTTTTTCCCTTGGTAATCTTGATCTGCTCAATACGAGTCAACAAATTATATTATACCATCCCCAGTTATAGTCTTGAAAATGGAATTGACAAGATTCATGATGACCAATCTGTTCGTAAAATGTTGAGCTATGCAAAGAAAAGCATCTTTGCAGAGCTGTATGTTAAGCATCTTGGTCAACAAGGTGTTAGCACTCATCCAGCTAATCCAAGATCTGGTCCATACGGTGAAGATAAGCTTGTGGAGGAGGTACTATAATAATAAATATTTTTCCGCATGCATTATTTTATTAACTATTGATGTGTGATTCTGTGGTGACGTTCTGCTCATTGATTGGTTTTGTGTCTGCTTCTAAATTTGTGTGCTGTTTATGGTTGTGGTACTTTGGTTTAGTACAGCTAATGCATGTGGGTAATGATATTGGATAGTTATAAAATCCTAATCGTGTGGCACACTAATTTTGTTGACAGACATGGCTCGCCTACCAACCAACCGGGAAATCCTAATCTTGCGGAATACAATGAGACAACGTAGAGTGCAAATACTTATAACATTAAATTTGCTGGCGCATATCTTGATGATATTAATTAGGAGGCGTCAATGTAGGATTGTTCGAGTTAGGGAGCCTTCTTGGTATGACCCGATTTCTCGATCACAAACTTTGAATAACATGATAGGTGTAAGTGATACAGAATGCATCAACCAACTACGGATGGATAGGCGTTGTTTCAGAATATTGTGTTATTTGGTAAGAGATATTGGTGGGTGAAGAGATACTAGGAATATGAAAGTGGAAGAAATGGTTGCTATGTTTCTGCACATACTTGGACATGACGAGTTGATTCAAATAGCAATATATATATATATACACACACACACACACATTAGTGAAGATATGATAGCTCTTAAAGCAAATACCATGTCTATACAGGCACCAAACTCTCCTAGCACAAGACACAATACATGGAAATAAACAACAGCTAAGACAAGAAAACAAATATCAATCCGAGTGAGTTGCGTCAGCTAGGCAAAAGAAAAAGAAACGATTGATGGGCATTTAAGTAATGTTGTATTTTATTCCCATGCCCAAACCCACGAACCAAACAGGGAAAAATAACTCCCTCCTAAATTCACACTTGTAATTCCCATCACATACCAAACAAAGGATTAGGACTAAAAAACAACATCCCATGCCCCAATCCTCCCACAAACTCCCTTCTCTAAACTCCCATTCCCCCTCCCAATAGTTGCCAAACAGACTGTCAAGAGCAATTTCCAGATGCGTTCAGTAACATAAAGAGTACACGAAGCCGCACTGATTGGAACCAGCCAATAACCCAAACAGCAATGGGCGGGCCCGGGGGCGGCCCGCGACGAGGTCGACGATCGAGTTAGGTTTTGGGGGGCGCGTACGGGGAATAGGCGGCGGAGCGGCGAGGGCGCCGCTGGTCGTGAGTGGTGGTGGCGGCGGCCGGAGCACGGCGAGCGCCGCTATAACTAATTCGCCGTAGAGAGAGAGGGGTGGGGGGATGGGGGTGAGGGTGAGGGTGAGGATGTGGACTTACGAGTCGGGTTGGAAGAGAGCGGCGAGAAGGAGGACTTGAAGGCCACCGGAGAGAGAGCGGTGGACGGCGCCATCGGTGGTGAGGGAGACCAGAGCTTTGAGGCCACCGCTCCGGAGGAAGCCTTCGAAGGTGAAACAGAGCTTGATTTTTAGGATAAAAGTTTTTTTTTTCAAAATTTGTTATATGCCACCGACAATCTTACCACTTGAGATATATCACTTAGTATGTTGAAATTCGAAATTTGACTCTCTAGTTTCTTTTCCCTTTAAAATTTATCATTATCACCGCTTTTCTTCCTTTTTCTTTTCACTTCTCCCATTTTCCATCTATTCCAAAGGTGAACACGGCGCCGGGAAACCTAGCCTTGCTGAATCGAGCTCCCTTGGGAGCAAGGCCTTGCTGCCCTGGAAGCACGGCGCCGCCTCCCCATGCTCCCCGTCGGTCCCGGTCCCAACCGGCTGCCGCGCATCCCCCGAGCTCCCCTTCGGTGCCCTCCCCGCCTTCCCTGAGCGAGCTGCGTCCCCTCCCTGCCTCCCTCGAGCTACAGTGAGGCCATGGCCGCCTCCCCCATGCTCCATGATCTCGCCGGCTTCGCTGCTCCAGCCACGCCTCCCCCAGCTCCCCTCCGGTCCCTCCCCACCTCCCCCGAGCTCCTCTCCGGTCCCTCCCCGTCTCCCCGAGCTCCATGTGAGGCCAAGCCCGAGCAAGCTGCATCCCCTCCAGATGCTTGTGAATACTAAGATGGTTTCAGGTTTCATAACCATCCAGATATGTCGGCTGTAGGAGATCGAGATAGTGAGCAAAAAAATATGGCCATACCATTTGCTTGCTTGCAATGTGGTGCCTGATGCTCCAACTGATAGTTGTTTTCTTCTTTTTTTTTGAATTATTGATGCTTGAATGTGACTGATGCTTCATGTCTAAAAATGAACAGTAGCAGGTGCTTGTTAATTGTAATGGGAATGAGTGAATTCTGCTTGTACTTGTAGGGATAAAAATGGATCGGATAGTTTCCGACCGATCCGGACGAAAACGGATTCGGATTGTCCCGAATCGGATTTTTCTCGGATAATTTTCGGATCGAAAAAGGATTCGGATTTTTTTTCGGAAACGGAAACGAATACGGTAGCCATGATATCCGGCGGAAACGAATACGAATACGGGTTATCCAGATATCCGGAATTTGCAAACAGACACTGGCCCACTGCCCAGCCGGCCCACTTAGAGAGTGACTTAGGGAGTTAGGCCTGTTAGGGTATACCTTACCGAGTTAGGGCCTTAGGGGAGCTTGACCGCTTTTCTTCCACTCACGCCAAGAACTCCGAGCTCGATGGCGCCGCCTCGCCTCGCCACCACCACTGCCACCTGCCATGCGCCCTCTCACCGACCATCTCGCCCGTCGCCGTCCTGGCGCCCTGCGCCTCGTCGTCGGCTACTCGATCGATGGCGCCACTCGCCTCGCCGCTTGTGTACTCGCCATGCCCATGCTTCCTCATCTGCCATCTAGCCCGTCGCCGTCCCCCGCTGGCTCTCACTGCGGCTACTGCTGCTGTCTCCTCTCACGGTCACGCCCGAGCTGCTTGGGATCCCTTCGTGGCCATCCTACCTCGCTGCCGGCCACCTCATCGCCCCAAAGACCTCATGACTCACCTCCCCAAAGACATCTGCTGCTTCCTCGCTTCGGCCGCCTACCGCCTCTGTTGGTTGTTGCCCACCAAGGTAAGGATCTTGACTCTTGAGTCTTGAGCAATGGCCAATGAGGCAATGAATGATGAATCAATGGATTGAGCTCCTAGTGCTAGCTCCCTGTTGGCAATGAATCAAAGAATCAATGGCCAATGAGGCAATGAATCAATGGATTGAGCTCCTAGTGCTAGCTAATTAAATTCCACTCGTTTAATGTTTTTGCTAATTAAATTCTAGATGTGTTGTGCAGTGGTACTCCAAATTTACTTTGCACTATGGAACATCTCATCAAGAGTATAATAAGCCAATTAACTGAAGATCTAACAATAGCTTTGCTTTAGTTGGGATTGAAGAATGACCTTGTTATTCTGAAATATATGACCTTGAGAAATACTCTGCAAATTCATTTGTGTAGCTTACGCTTGAAATGCTCTTGAAGAAATCATTTTTTTAGAAGTACACGAAATGGAGCCATTTGGAAGGTTTATATGAATACTAAGAATTGGTGGAAATTCAATGCAAAGTTGTAAAAGGAGCGGATTGTTGTTATAATAATTGGCTATTACATTATCCTACAGGATTACTAGAAAAATAAAGTTCTTTTACTCCTGCTTTGGATGAGATCTAGTTTTCTAACCATTTTTGTTCTTTAGAAAATTGGAGGTTTGTGGTACCCTGACAAATCACGAATCATTTTCCCATGAAAATTGAACGTGTAACCATTCGCATAACAAGAAGCTATCTCATGAATCCCAAATCTAATTATGTCAATTCATTATACACTGGATCTTGTTAATCATTTTGGAATTGGAAGAAACCTGTAAAAGCATTTGAATGAAGCAGGTGTTTTTAATACTGTTTCTGACTATGATTAGATGTTCTATTGTTGATTAATGCACATATTTAGATGATCTTCGTAGTTTGTAGAATATGCATGCCTCAACATGTCCACTGAAATTGTCTCATTCATAGTTGAATGCTCATACCATTACGATGTCCATATGCATGCCTGTTGTTATAGATAATTTATCCTTATAAAATTTCACTATTGATTCCATAACTAATTGCTTTGATGTTGTTTAACTGGTTAATTTCTATCTCTTAAAAATAGTTGTAGTTTCTAATTATACACTTGGGGGTACATGTGAGGGTAGAGGTGCCTAACACTGCCGATGCCGGTCCCAAGCCCGGAAAAAAGTGGAGGGGGCATGAATTGTTTGTAATAATTATTTATGTAATAATTATTTGTTGTAATAAATATTTGTTGTAATAATTGTCGTTAAATACGCTAATCCTTGATTCACATGGTGGAGAAATTCGTGCAACATGTTACAATTCGATGCTTGATCAGTTTTATGACCTAATTGAGGTTAGTAAGGTATACTTGGTATCTAGAGGATCAATAAAACTTGCTCAGAAGTAGTTTACAAGGACTATGAAAGAACTCTAGATGTTGAAAATATGAACAATTCATGAATGTTTGCATTAAACAAACTAGTTATATGTTTTCGTTAATTTCTGGCATGCAATTTAAGGGGTTTTTATGTTCAAAAAATATCCATGACCGTATTCGCTTCGATTCAGATTCGCTCAGATTCAGATTCGATATTATTCAGATCTGATTCAGATAGGGGTATCCGTATTCGTATCCGCATCCGGAAAAAAAAATGAAAACAAATATGGTAGAGCCATTATTCGTCTGTATCCGATCTGTTTTAACCCCTATGTACTTGAACAATATCAGGTCCTTGTACTTGCTTGAATGCTGCTGCTACTTACTCAAAATTGGAAAAAGGAGAAAAGGAGATGATTGATACTGACAATGCCTGAAGGCATTTCACAAAGGCATGCCTTTCACAAACATTCAGTTCACTCCAGATACCAACCTGATACTCTGCTACCATCCAACTTTTCATTTCTCATGTAAATATCGAGTTGGAACAACTCGCGAGGACTAAGCCTCAGATTACTCCAGCTTGATTTGAGCACACATAGCGTAAATTTTAGAGAATATAGCAATCAGAAAAAAGCGGACATTTTTTGCACAAGACGTTTTGGCCTATGATGATATGTCAATTACCTCTATCACTCCAGTTAAGAGAGGAAAACAATATTGTGATTAGTATTATTTCTAAACAAAAGTCTGTAGTCTATTCATAATAAAAGAGAGAGTTACAAGTTAATAAAAGAAGAGGTTCTCCTTAGCATAGATAGAAACAGGAAAACCAAAGCATATGAGAGAGTGGTATCTGTGAGGTCTATTCATGATAGAAATAGGAAGACCAAAGTCTGTAGTCTATTCATGATATAGTCTGTATCATAACAAACACTTGTAAATTGAAACAGAGTTGTTCCATCGATGGTAACAAGCATATGAGAGAATGACATTGTAACAGCACAAAAATCCATAAAGGCAAAAATATGGATTTTTAAAACTTTTTATGTAAGGACTATTCTTGCATGTCTTGCTTGCCATTTCAAGTCTTCCTTGGTCTGCATCCTATTTTCTTTTGAGGACTGCATCATACTTTCTTATTTGGAATGCCATTCGGCATTTAATGCCCGTCACTCAAAACCATCACAACCTCTACACTGTGTTGCCTATACCGTCAAACAGCACCAACCACTCCGACCATCCCTCTTGGTCAGGCTATGTGCTTATACATAGTCGCTCCAAGCCCCCTATTGCCATCCTTCGCCATTTTCCAGTGCTAGCCTCACTTTCTTCCTCCTCCAAGTGAACTTGAGCTCCCCTCAGGATCAGCGCTCGTTACGGTTGAGCGTCGTTACATCGCCGCCTTCGCCGTCGACGTCATCGGGGTCACCTTTGGCCTTGTACTTCCTCCCCTCCGATCAAGAAGACCTCAGGACATCTCTTCAGGACCACCTACCCGCTTCCATAGAGCTGCCCTGAAGATTGAAGACCACCCTCCTTCTTCAGGCCACTACGGGAGCACGGAGTTCCTCTCACTATCACGGTCCACCGTCGTCAGCCCAACTTTGGCTAGCTCACTTCCCCAGATCAGTGCTAGTATGTTTCTAGTGGCTCAGATAATCCTCCTTGTTCAAGCTACCCTGTTCTTTCTTCCATGTTTATCTGGATCTTTCTTTGGCTTCCACTGGCTCGTTCGATCGAGTTAAAGCAGTCGAACATTTGCTTCTTTCGATTACTGCTGTGTAGTCGAAGACTTCTCTCATTCGACTATACACGGTTAAAAGTCCTTTCCGTGACCTCCCCAGGTCATAACCTTTTCGTGACCTCCCCAGGTCATAACCTCTACACGACCTCCCTTGGTCATAACTCTGCCACGACCTCCCTTGGTCTTAGCACTCTCACGACCTCCCCTGGTCGTAGTACTCTCACGACCTCCATTGGTCCTAACATTGCCACGACCTTCCCTGATCGTAGCACTTTCGCGACCTCCCTTGGTACTAACACTTCCGTGGCCTCCCCAGGTCATACACTTCCAAGACCTCCCACTGGTCGCAACACTTCCACAACCTCCCACTGGTCGCAACACTTCCACGACCTCCCACTGGTCGTAGCACTCTCACGACCTCCCCTGGTCTTAACACTCTCATGACCTCCCCCTCTTTTGTCGTGACACTCCTTTGGTCACGACCACCCCTCGTGTCAAGACCACCCTCTCGATCTTTTTTGCAAAGACCACCCTCTCAGCTTTTTTGCAAAGACCACCCTCTTGGGTCGCAACCTCCCTTTGGTCACGACCTCCCCTTTTATCATTTTGTCGCGACCTCCCCTTTTGTCGTTTTGCCGCAACCTCCCCTTTTGTCGTTTTGCCGCGACCTCCCCATTTGTCGTTTTCCCCGCGACCACCCCTGGTCACAGTACCTCCACGACCTCCCCTGGTCACAGTACCTCCGCGACCTCCACTGGTCACAGTAAACTCCGCGACCTCCCCTGGTCACATTAAACTCCGCAACCTCCCCTGATCACAGTACTTCCGCGACCTCCACTGGTCACAGTAAACTCTGCGACCTCCCCTGGTCACAGTACCTCAGCGACCTCCCCTGGTCACAGTAAACTCCGCGACCTCTCCTGGCCACAGTACTTCCATGACATCCCACTGGTCGTAACACCTCCGTGACCTCCCCTGGTCACAATACCTCCAGATGTGGGTGTTTCCTTTCAAAGGGTTTCATTTTATTGAATGTATTTGGATTTATTTGAGTTTATTTGATTATTGATTTCAAATTGAGTTTCTCGGGGTTATTTGACTTTTGGTTATTTCCACGTATATAGAAGCCGAAGCGACCGAAGAACCTCCGATTGATCCAAGACAAGATCCGCAGAACCTCGACCAAGGCGAGTCAACACTTTAATCATATTGCACCTACTAGAACGGACCCGGGATTAACACCCCTAATCCTCTGTGCATTTCTGAACTAGTCCCATGATCAGTGGCTAGCTCACACAGTAAACAAACATGGTACCACAACCATAATCGCAAAGATTTAATAATAAATATCAGAGTTGATTACTAGAAAGGCTTATGAGCCAACAACACAGAACACAGCGAAAGACGAAACAAGAAGCAGTAGAGCCCAGCTAATCAATCACAGGCAATCGACTGGGGTAGCGGCCTAGTCGTCGAAATTTTCAACATATGCAAAGTCCTTCTCTTCTAAACAATATTTTATTAAGCAAGAGTGAGTACAAATGAATGTACTTCGCAAGTTACACCCAATAACAGAATTATAATGCATGCAGGGTTAAAACAAAGGACGGCTTATAGAGTTGATTTTGCATAAAGCGATATTTTCTTTCCAAATACTTGTACTAAGTTCCAAAGGAGATATTCTATAACTAAAATTCATTTTCTAAATTCTCAAGTTTTATAGTCAGATAACATTCATCAACGAGTGGTGAAGGATACCCTCCTATCACAAGGCTACCCGTCCAATTCCCATTTGGATAGAAATTCAAAACTATTTGACAAAGTCTTTTGAAATCAAAACCAAAATCCATGACCGTGGACACAACTATTCGAATAGTTTTACACTCTGTAGAGGTTGTACAGTTTTACCCACATGACACGATTGCTCTAGTTTGTTTGGCATATATATATGCCACCGCTCACTACCTTAGGTAAGCAATCTAGAGTACGTGACAAGGCCTTTACAATGCGCCATCCCACCGTAGTCCCCCATCGCTAAGGTTTCGTCCCCTTTGGATAAAAATTCGTAGAATTCCTAGCCCCCTCTTGCGCCAGGTGGGAATACATGTACGTAGGTTGTAAAAGACCACCCGCACAACCGGATGGAATGACCATAGTGAAACATTGTAAATTAGTCAGCCATGTTCCCTCCCTATTCTCAGGACATATGGTAGTACAATGAGGCTTAGTAAGATGCGACTCGAAGACCGGTCCTTAATTGACTTGGGCGACTTTCCAAAAGAACCCTGGGCCTCGACCATAGAAATGAATCGATCCCGTGTGTGAACATGCACTCATCCAAACATCCATTTCGCCCAAGTGCAAACCATTTTTCATTTTATTTTACAAGGTAAATATTTCAAATGTTGTATGGTATAGACATACCACAACATTGTTCAAATCATAATTAAATTTTTGGCTAATTCCCCAAAGTAAACATTTTGGTCTAAGCTTTGTCTAAGCATAGTATTTTCCAATATGTTCTAGTCATACTAATGTATTAACCAGAGTTTTATCTAAGGTGACAAGGTGTGAGGGATTCAATGTTTGAGAATTGTCAAGTATGAGATCAGTAAGTCAACCATCCACAGTGGAGTCATAATCCAATAATCCAACAATATTATTTTTCTAATAATTCAACATCCATCAAACCAATCTTCAATAATAATTCTATAATCCAATATTCAGTAAATCAAATCTAACACAATCTATCTCTATAATCCATCATCTATTAATCCGGTATTCATCAATAATCTATTTCTATAATCCAACAAAGATTCACTTCTATACTCCCACCACAATAATCATGTAATCCTAGAATCTAATCTCCGATAATTACATAATCCTATAATTCAGCATCCGACAATTACTTCTACAGTCCAATCTCCAATCATTCACTTTTCAATAATAATCTATTTCTAATAATTCACCATCTATAAATCCTAAAATGGTATATTCTAATAATCCAGCAAATATTTACTTGTATAATCCAACCAAGATTTATTTCTGTAATCCACCAATATTTATTCCTAAAACCCAACATCAACAATTCATTTATTTCTATAACCCACATCTGTCAATATGGTATTCCTACGATTCAATCTCCAACAATAAACTACTTCTTAAATCTAATATCTAGCAATAATCCACTATATCATCCATCCAAGTTATGCTTTTATAATCTAACAATGATCGATCATGTATCCCTATAATGAACAAGGTATAATCGATAATCCAAAAGATATATTCAAATAATCTAATAATAATGTATTTCTACAATCCAATCTTCAACAATCATATTATCTATAATCCAACTCCAACAATTATATATTCTAATAATTCACAATTCCTATTTCTATTTCCATATTATACTTCACCTTTGGAAAGGTCTTCCTTATTTCTCATTTTGACAATAATTGGCTATACCATAGCATTGGAAATAACTATAAATCTTAAAATAGGGATTTAAATTACTTGAATTTAAATAAGCATGCAATAATAATTTAAAGCGAAATTTAAATAATTTAAAATACTGAGATTTAAATATGATCAAAGGATGTAACTTGCCTTGCTTATTTAGTTGTTGTTCTTAAATGGCATCGAAAAGCGGAGAAGCGTCGAAATCCGGTTCTCCGAAGTCGTCGGAATCTACACGCGAAAATAAGCCAAATTCAAATAAAAATCTAAATATAATTCAAATGAACTCCAAATTAAATAATTTTAGTGTAGATAGGTAGATCTTGATTTTAGATGAATTTAGAGATTTGAATCGCCCGAATCGAAGTTCGAACGGAGAATTTATGGCCTTCAGAAGATTGAGAATACATAAAATCAAGAAAAAGGGATTTTCCTGATTTTTGGAATTATTCTCCAAAAGGAAAAGAAAGAAAATGCCACGTGACTGCTGACTGGGCTGCCACATCAGCGAGGGAGGCTGAGGTGGCGCTGATTGGCGCCACAGTGGCGACCACGTCGGACCCGAGCCGGCGGCGCGCAAGGACCAAGGGTCGCCGGCGTTTGGCTGGGAGATGGTCGGCGGCGAGGACACCCAGAGGAAGGGGGGCTCACGGCGATGGTGGTGCGCGTGGTCTCGATGACGTGGCGACACAGGAGGGTTGCCGGCAGGGAGGAAGAAACAGTGGCGGCGGCAATTGTAGGTGACGGTGATGTTCCAGAGGGCTCCTGGCGAAGGGGAGGCGCGCACTAGGTGGGCCTTGGCTTGGCGATGCCGAGGGTGAGGTCGGAGGCGGCGGAGAAGGCTTGACGGCAGCGCTAGAGGGGGCGGCGTTCGAAGGTGGTCGGCGGCGAGGAGCTTCAACCGCGGCCGAAAGAGAGCGGGAGAGAGGGGGGGAGGAGAGGGGAAAGAGAGAGGAGGCCATGGCGCTCCTGGTGCTTGCCTTAAATAGGCACTGTGAGGCGGAGGAGAGGTAAGGCGGTGGCATGCTTGTGGCGAGGACCGACACGACGAAGCAGAAGCAAATGGAGGTGATAGGGCACGGGAGGGGGAGCGGGTGGTGGCAGCGGGCGCGGCTCGTTGAGAGAGAGAGAGAGAGAGAGAGAGAGAGAGAGAGAGGGAGGAGCGAGGTGAAGGTGGTTGCGAGCCGTCCGATTTTTAATTGGACGGTGTCTGATTGAGGAAGACGGGCTGCACAAGACGGTGGGCAGTATGAGTGAAACAGGAAGGGCCAAGGAAATCAGCCCAAAGTGAATAGGAGGGTTTTAAATGGGTTTTCGAATTTAGAAAATACCAGAAAAGCAAAACCTTTTTTAGAAAATAGCTAATAGATCCCAAAAATTGTAGAAAAATGCACAGAAATTCCTTGAATTATTTGGGACTTAATAAAAATATTTTCAGCTTAGCTTTTGCTTTTAATTTTTGCAATTAATTATTTTTAACATAGGGTCAAAAGGAAAACCTCTTTTAAAAACCAACAAAATCCAAGAAAAGGCTTAAAATAATATTTTTGATTTTTAAATCCAAATAAGATCCATTAAACTTAATTAAACCAACTTGAACTAATTGAAGTTTAATTAATTCACATTAAATTGCTATTAAAATCCTAAAATTTCTGGTTAAGCTTTAGCAAATTAATAAAATCAAATGATTACTTTTAAATTTTGAAAATTTTCAAAAAAACCCAGAAAATTGGGATGTCACACCTACCTTTTGCAAATTATGTTGCTTTAAATTATGAAATTGCATTGCTAAGTTTTAACAAACTATGTTGGTCTAGCGCATAGTTAATGCCTTAACAAATAATTGTGTATAAATTTCCCATCCTTGAATTTGGACATTATCCTTTGTCACCCTAGACTTAATGGATTACATACTAGCTGATAAATCTGTATCTAAGTGTCATGCTCAGCCTTGCTTAGATACAATGTCATGCGGGCATTAAATTGCCCGACCACAATCATTAAAAATGTTTTGAAAGTGATTTGGATCAGTCGAGGCTGGGAGCCTGGCTGGTATGTTGGACTAAAGAATATTTTCAAAACAAAGTAAAACCTAAAAACTGTTTTCGACTCGGGTGGTTGGAAAGAGTGGCTGGTGCTGAGGGCACGAGAGAATGTTGGTATGTGGATGTACCACCCGAGTCAATTAAGGACCAAATCTTGGAATGACCTCTCATGCAAAAAACAGTGCAACCACAAGTCCATAATGGATACGACCTGGCTAACTAATTTGTTTGCCTCAGCGTGGCTTCTCCACTGGTGGGTGTGTGGCGTGGGTAAGGGTAAGGGAGCCACAAGAAAACCACACAGCGCAAGAGGGGGCCTCCTGGGAACGTGGCTTCGGGCAGTGAAACCTTAGCGGGTAGAGTTGCGACAAGGTTGAGCATTGTAAAGGCCTTGTGGTAATCACCCCTTGATTCACACGTCTAAAGAAACATGTGTATATATCAAGATGATTACCTCTTGTGGGTAAAGTGTGCGAACTCTGCAGAGTAAGAAAACTATCATGATAGCCGTGCTCACGGTCAAAAGCGGTGCTGAGAACTTGCTTGATATATCTTTCATTTTTACAAAACCATTTGTGATGAAAAGGGAAGGCTGGGGTGGGACCCTAGGGAATTAAGAAAGGCCTGGTCGGGGACAAGTGGTAAATACAGGATAGCCCGAGCATTGGGTGACGGAGCCACTCAATGGTATAGGAGGTGGGACCTCTACTAGTACTTTGTAAAATAAAAATTCATTTAAGAAAACAAAATTGTTAAAAACGCTAAGTCTCAGGATTTTCTACTACTTATCTATTTCAACCTCAGCTTTGTGCAAATAAAAGAACTCTAAAACCTCCTTTGACTAGCCCTGCATCTATATGATTTGCATTATGTGTTGGCTCGCGAGTACGGTTGTGTACTCAGGCTCGTCCAATATAATCTTTTCAGACCCAAGCGATCAAGACCCCTACGACTACTACTACCACTCGGAGGTAGCACTAGAAAATGATGAAGCTTAGGCTGGGACCCCCAGTCACTTGCCTGTGGGCAAAGTGAATGGATCTACTGCAACCTGTTTTGCTTCCGCACTTATCTTTGATGCTGAACTCTGACTCTTGTAAGATTTCCATTTCATGACTCTTTTGTAAAACAATTGGCCACACGGCCTGTTATGTATAAATATATATATGTGTTAAGTTGCGTGTTTGTATTTACTCAATTGTTCATACGAGCACTGTCTCTACGAGCAATAGTCGCACCGAGCACAAACCGCGTGGAGTGTAGTCATACTCCTCAGGACCTCCTATACCCTTTTTATCGTAACCTCATGACCTCCTGTACCGTTTTGTCGCATCCTCAGGACCTCCTCCTTAGGACCTCCTGTACCCTTTTGTCGCATTTTCAAGACCTCCTCCTCAGGACCTCCTATACCCTTTTATCATATCCTCAGGACCCTCCTGTAACCTTTTTGTCGTATCCTCAGGACCTCCTCCTCAGGACCTCCTATACCTTTTTGACATATCCTCAGGACCTCCTCAAGACCTCCTATACCCTTCTGTCATATCCTCAAGACCTCCTCCTCAGGACCTCATGTACCCTTTTGTCGCATCTTCAGGACCTCCTCAGGGCCTCCTCCTCAGGACCTCCTATACCCTTTTGTCGTATCCTCATGACCTCCTCAGGGCCTCCTCAGGATCCCCTATGCTCTTTTGTCGTATTCTCAGGACCTCCCCAGGACATCTATATATTGTTCCTCAGGACCTCCCCAGGACGTCTCTACAGTACCCCTCAGGACCTCCCCAAGACGTCTCTACAGTGTTCCCTAGGACCTCCCCAGAACGACTCCACAGTACTCCTTAGGACCTCCCCAGGATGTCTCTACAGTACTCCACATGACCTCCCCAGGATGTCTCTACAGTGTTCCTCAGGACCTTCTCAGGACGACTCTACAGTACTTCTCAGGACCTCCCTATGACGTCTCCACAGTACTCCTCAGAACCTCCCCAGAACGTATCTACAATGTTCCTCAGGACCTTCTCAGGATTCCTTTATGACATCTCAGTGACCTTCAGGACCTTTTCACGATCGATATGCGACATGTTGGATCGGCAATGGTGTCATCCAGATTAAAATCAATCTGAGACTTTTTTGGTTGAGTTGTGCTCTCATTGGTTCAAGGAGTACCTGTATTTGGATTGTTGGAGAAATAATTATGCAAAGTTCGTTTGTCCATCTTTTATAAATCTACAACAAACTGTATATAATCCGTGACCGTGAATACTAAATACATGTAACTAGAATAGACATGTAGACTGTAGACAACATCACAACATCATCTCAACATTCCAATTTCCAAGTTTCTAAGTTTCTAGCTATTTAAATCATTCCAAAATACAAATGTAACTTTATGGCTTCACCTCAACACTCTAACAGCTCCTGCCTCTAGAGCTCCACGCCGGACGCCTCCAGCCCTCCACCTCAACTTCCGAGTGACCGAGTCCCGAAGCTCCTCAGTCCTCAGTCAGCTCGGGCATCCCACGTCCGGCGGGCTGCGATCCTGGGCTCCTGGCGTCTTGTCGAGTGCCGCCCGACTGGCAACTGCCTCACTGCAGCCTAGCCCCCGGCGTCGTCGCTGGCCGCGTGCCCAGCCCCCAACGCCAACTGGCGTTTGGCAGAGATGTGGAGGCCCCAGGTGAGCTATGCTGTGAACTGTGAAGGGATAGAATTAGGGATTTGAATTTTGGAGAGAGGGGCATGCCGAATGGGAATTGGATTCGAGGATTGAGTTGTTGTCTCAATGAGTTGGGTTCAAGTCCGAATTAGGCCCTATGACATTGGATTATGGAAAGAATATGGTCCAAACGGCCCAAATATCTTTGCTTTCTTCTTCTTGTAGCTTCTTTCCCTTCCATGGCTGCTGGCTGCCACTGCATCCTTCCTTCTTTTCTTGGTTCTTGGTTGCGCCGCTGCCGCCAGTGAGGGTCAGTGGCAACGACGCAAGCAGAGGAGGCGATGACGATGGGGTGCGCAAGTGAAAAGAGAGAAGCTAGAGGGGAAGGAAAGAAAAGAAGGAATGGGAAGAAAGAAAAGGAAGAGAAAAAATAGGAAGGGTAATATGAGTATTTTTTAAAATGTTAACGAAATAAATCTAACAAAACTGACGGCAGTGGCATAAAAGAGTATGTTTTCGAGTTTGCTGTGGCATGTAACGGAGATGTCACTTTTGAATGGCATATCAGGGATTCGAAACATTTGCAGTGACATATAATTTTTTCCCCCAATAATATACTACTAGAGACTAGAATAAGATCTAAATAACCTTACAAGTTGCATATGCTACATCAGTTGAGTACCTTACAATGTATTCAACATGTATACCATAAAGGAATAAGTCCATATTACACCTCTGAACTATCACGAGAGTAAAAAAAAACCCTGAACTCCAATACCGTCTAGTTTGCATCCTCAAACTTTCAATACCATGTCACCCTACCCCCTCCTCACCAGAAACCACCTAGTTTCGGGCTAACATGGCATCCTAATCATCAAATGAGCTAACGTGGCGGTGGTGGATCGGTTCTTCTCCACGTGATTGGGATTAAACTGCTATGTCGGCTCATCTCCGCGTGATTGGGATTAAACCACAACATGGGACTTGGAGTCCGCGCTCTGCATGCCAAGCCGCCTCTCTGCCTACAAATATAGTCGCACGCGTGCGTCACGAGGTTCGCCTCGCTTCCCTGTCCCGAAACCCTAGGGCGACGCCTCGGTTTTGCACCCCCATCTTGCTGAATCGAGCCCAAGAATCCGTGCGCCGCTAAAGCCCTTCTTCACCTGATTTCATCGTCGTCAATGAGCTTCTGCCTGTGCCATTGGTGTCATTGGGTTCACCTCGTCGCGTTCTATGCGGTGCTTCCCTTCTCGCCCCTGAAGACCCTCCGCACTGTCGTCGCTAATGTGAGCCTGGCGCACCGCAGCTCTTCCGCGACACCATCACCATTGCTGTCACCGAAGGACCTCGCCATCCCGCTGCATCATCGCGTCCCTATCCAATCCGACCGTGTCACGCTGTGTTCGTGAGTATCTTCTCCGCGTTCCTATGGGCAATCGAGTCTGAGAAACGACGAGCGAGGAGATCGATCGCTTCTTCCCCATCGCCGACCGTGCGCCATCGCCGTCACCTAGCTCCCCAGCTTGTCCGCACCGTGTTCTACCCTATGCTTCTCTCGCCTTCACCAGAGCTTTGCCACAGTGTCGTTAGCACCAGAGCGGATCCACTGCCGCCATGTCAACTCATTTGATGATTATGATGTCATGTCAGCCCAAAACCAGGTGGTATCAGACAAGCAACTTAACATGAAAACATTGTTTCTGAGTACCGTTGTTACGGTGCAACTTCACCTTAACGAGGTAGTAAAGTACAATGGTACTCAGAAAAATAACACTAAATAAGATCTCGATTAATTTGCAACACTAGTGCTTAAACCTTTATTGCACAAGATCCTCGTACTAGTGCCGGACAGACCTAAGTGAAGCACTTCTGCAAGTTTAGGGATGTGAATGTTATGTTTTGAAGTTCATGGATCTAAGTGGAAAACACATGCAGATTTAAGGACTAGATATGCAATTTACTCATAGTTTTTTTTTAACAAAAATTCCAGTTTCAGAACAAAGTGGTGCTGCATCAGTGGCCACTTCTCCACCTTCTTGTTTCTTAATTTCCTTTGAACCTTCTGCAGGAATATTTTCATTTACCTTGCTATCGCTGCAGCAGCTGAATCTTCATTATGTCCAGTGAATGTGGATGAATCTTCAACATGGATGAATGCTCCTTATTTAACTCTTGCTTCAGCAAATGTGGAGCCAGGGGCATTATCATTTACCTTATTTTCTACTGCTGCAGCTGAATCTTCCTTATTTTTGGCATTCATTCCCACGGCCAAATCTTCTTTATTTAGCTCCCTGTGCTTCTTGCCTCGGAGATGACCAGCCATGGTCACATTGCTTTCACATCTGACTCCACAGCGCTGACACCACAAGTAGTTATTTTTCTGGACAACTGCATGCACTACTCCATCTACCTGGATGCTTATTTTCTTGGGCTTAACATCAGGGGCTGAGCTATTCTCATTAACAATGGTTGCCTTATGTTTGTCACTAGTTATATTGATGACTCCATGCTGAACCAGCTTGCCTTGTGTTTTCCCCCCTCAACATGTTAATTTAGAGCAGCCTCACTAGTTGCACTCATTTGACATAGTGCACACCTGCAGTCCTGAGTTGGCTTCTGTAGCATTTTTGGTGCATCAGTCAAAGAAATTGCATGTGCCTTCCTCTTCATCCCTGCAACCTTTGGTGCTAATGATGAAGCCTGAAATAAACATTTAAAAGGAAATAATAAACTTCACATATATTAGTAACAATTTATCTGGTAGAATTTTAAGCCATCTCCAATCAAAGGATAATGCTTCTTTTTTTGATTGAAGCATCACCAGCAAGATACAACCCTTTCCCCGAAGGCAATGCAAATCATACACGATTGAACAGAAGGAAAATGAAGAATTAACATTCAAGAAGGATGGAAAGGCTAAAAATAAGGAGGTATCACGGGAATTAACCGCAGATTTCAAAAATTATTTGGCCTAGAAGATGAAATCCACAAGAAATTCTTCACAAGCCGTCATTTTTTTTTATATTTCGAGAGGGATAACTCATTCTCAGGTCAAACGAAAAGCTTGTGTTATATTTTGGGAAGAACCCATAGCCCATAGCTGGACCAACAAGTGCCTTATGTTGAGTCACTTAGATGGAAACCTCATAAACGGGTGTGTATGTTATCAGTTATGATAGCTTGAGTAAAGCAGGCTCTATAACTTAAGGCCCATATGAACCTCAAAACTAGGATCCAAAACTTAAATGATTGGCTAGATAAAACAAGTTGCATACTGTACTAAGTGAGTAGTTGAGTTTGAGTTCAGTGACATAAGACAGTAAAAAACACACTACTCCAGACAATTGTCATCTAGGTGCTAAGCTGCTAACAATGTTTGCACATTTCTAGGTCTGCTCCACCCCTGATTAGCAATGGTCCAAACCACCCTGCAGAAACCAACAAAAAGACATCAGTGCTTCCAACATTCTGGAATTGAATTACTCCCAGTAGGCAACTACGCATTCATAATCCAGTGAACAGCAGCATCAACCTCTGCGCACTGTGGTGAATTCGGAACCAAAAGTTTGCTTAACCAAGTACAGAAGTGATCCGGAACAAAATCAGACATATCGCCTAACAATTTTCTAGTGCCGAGCAAGTAAGGCATGCATAATTACTCATGGACAATTCGACTATTCATCAACCTAACACCGCAAAAAGTAGCCCTACACTACCAATAAGCTTAGACAGCAGAAGTTAACAGCCTAATGTCAAAATTAGAAATGAACAATAAAACTAACCATACAGCCTAACAATAGCAATAACACAAACACAGATTAACACAGTAGCAAGTAGAGTATAGGGGGCAAGCAAACCTTGCATCTTTGCGACGGCTCAATCTCGCGCAGCTCGAGCTTACGCTTTGGCGGCGGTGGCGGCAGAGACAACATCTGCTGCCTTCGGCCAAACCTAGACCCGAACCCCGCGCGTCCGAGAGGCCCAAATCGCCTAAACGATTCGTGAGCCCCGAGCTCCTCGAATGGCGGCGGCGGCGGCCCGCGCGGAAACATGTGCATCGACATCAGCGGCGGCATAAAGAAGGCGTCGGGAGCGAAGCAGCCGTGTACGGGATTCTGGGCGGAGAGCTCAACCTCGCAGCGGACCTCCTCCTGGATGACCCGGCGGCGCACCTCCTCGCGGATCCGCTCCCGCTGCATCGCCTCGCACCCGAACGTCCCCTCGAGGAGGCTGACTGCAGCGCAGAAAAGACACACACACACACAGAGTGCTGTATCAACGGCCGGAGCTTTACCGAGGGACTTATGCTCACCTCGCATGGCTTCCTCCTCGGCGAAGTAGCCGTCGCAGTAGGGGAGCCACGCCGCGGACCTAGGACAGAGAACGCCCGCGGTCGGCGGCGAGGAAGCGGAAATCCATCGGCGGCGGCGGGGGGGAGCTAGGATTTTGGAGAATGGGGAATCGGAGGTGGGGGTTTGGGCGAGGAGAAGAGAAGACAAGGAAGAGACGGGAATGCGGGGACGGGAAAGGAAACTAGGAAAGGGAAGAAGAGGAGATACTTGTTTCATGTTTGTTGAGTAGACTGTGGGGCCCACCAGGTAGCTACCCAGGCTCTGGGCGGAGCCCCAGCCCAGCCCAATGAAGGCCCACACAACCCAGCGTGGGACTAAAGGCCCAATCTTATGTATCTCGCTGTGCGGCCCAAAATAATCTCATCTCCCTCCCCAGCGCGAGCGCAGCGGCGCTTGCATCCGTCGCCGACCAGACCCACGCACGCATCGGCCCCTCGCCGCCGAATTCGTTCCTTCCCTGCGGCGCTTGCATCCGTCGCTCCGCCTCCTCCCGCGCCGTTGAAGTTGCCGTGTCGTCGCGTGCTTCCTGCCGCGCCGGCCACCGCAGCGCCTGCTTTCACGCCCCGCCGCCCGGCATCGGCTCCGACGGATCCTCACCGACGCGCACACCTCGGCCCTGCCGCGTGCGCAGTTCCTGGAGAGAGTCTGTCTGCTGGATTGGTTGGCGTGGAGTGTGACAGGAGATCCATCCAGGCTCATTTCTTTTGTTGGTACGGAAGCCCTAACTCTTGTTGTTATAAGACTAGTGTGTTGTTCTTTAGGTTAGGTAACCAAATCAAACCCAGATATTTCTTTCTTACCCAGATGCTCCAATCCAATCCACCCAGTTAGCTTCGTATTTGATTTGATTGTTCTAATAGCAGCAGCTTGTTTTTCAAAAAAAAATGAAGGTCTAGACTGCTGCATCTTTACTGTCTTTTGTGTTTTTTGCAGACTTGCAGTGGGGTTTTCAACATGTCTTGGGCCGCAATCGAGAATGATCCTGGTAAATTTACTTTTATTTATGAAGCAGCAATACAATAGATGAATTATGTAGTAACTAGCTGAGTGCCCATGTCGTTGCAACGGTTTTCAAATAAACATAATATAAGTTATTAACTTAGAAAATCAATATCTATAAGGTAATTGTCCTACAAATAAAAGTTTCATACATAATTTGTATCTAATCAACAAGCCACATGTAATCTTATCACAAGCCACAAGTACCAAGGTTATTAAGTCGTAAGTCGAGTCGTGTCACAAGAGGGGCGACTTGTTGACTTGGTCGACTAGTCACGACTAGCCACAACTAGTCCACAGACAAGAAGGTATTTAAACATGGGTCCACAGACAAGAAGGTATTTAAACATAGCATGTACTATACTAAGTTGTATAACAATTAAACACGTATACATATTGTAAATCATGAAATAAAGAGAAGAACAACATAATCACGATGATGAGTTGATGACTTACTTGTTTTGATCGTAACAAATCTTTCTTGATGAATGGCTTTCTTTGAAATTGAAGTCGGGCGGCTAGCAAATCTCGATTAGTCGCGACTAGTCACCGACTAGCTGGCAAGTCGGGCGACTAGCCCTCCTAGTCGAATCGATGACTCTAGTCGGAGGTTGTATACCGACTTGTCGACTAGTCGTGAGACTTAATAACAGTGACAAGTACAAATAATTTAATTATCCAAAGAAGATTCAAGTAATTTATACATGTATACATATCTATCCACACAAGATCATACCAACTCAAAAGGTGGGAAAGAGAGGTGGTAGATGGTAGACTCACCACCACCACCACCACCAAGTACTTCTTTTATAATAGTAAAGATATTTTAAACTAGGTTTTCTCTGCACATTTTGTATGTGACGCACTGATAAGGCTCCTCCACGGTCCTTATTGGTGTTTATTGTCCCTAGTTTCACTGAAACATTAGAGCGTTTAGACTAGATGCACTATCAAAGCCAGAAACCATTACGTGTGGTGTTAGCGGCATCTCAGATTACTAAGTTTGCTCTTGGACCTTGGTGTTGTGAGCTCTTACTTAGTCTAACTGTTCAATGCTTAATTGTCCAACTGTTCAGTGCCCAGTTGTTTGCTCAGGTCATTTATAGTCGTAAGGGATATTTTGCCCATTAGGCGCTCATTTAAACTGTGGATATGAGCAATACAATAGCCGGTCACAATTATAGTACTTCTGTGTCTTCGTTTTGAATCAAGAGGAAATTCCTCTCATACTAAATTACTCAAGTTTGTATTCTATCTCCCTCTCTTAACAAGTGTCATTGGGGGAAAAACTAGACCTATCTGCCTCACATGCTGATATATGTTAGTTACACGTTCAGACGTTCTAACTAGCACACTGTTAATTTCTTGCTTCCCCTGTAAATCTTGGCCTTTATTTTTTTCCAAGAAAGGAGGAAAGAACTCTTAACCTTTATATATTGTATGTATAGGTGTTTTTACTGAACTGCTGCAACAGATGCAAGTGAAGGGTCTTCAAGTAAGCAACCACCCACCCCCAGTTTACTTCCCGCTCTTTTGTATGCTCTAATAGTAGCAGAATGATATCTGTTTCTCTTTTCCTTCAATTATTAATCCCTTTATCTGGTTGCTGCATTTTTTAGGCTTCTAATTTTAGCTTAGGCTCACAAATATTAAAACTATGTATTTCAAATACAACAACGCTGCCATACCTTTTTTTTTATATAAAAAAAAACAAATGGCAGGTCATGCATGCAATGTACAACAATTTGGTATAAGTTGTTGGGAATTGAATATAAGTAACAATCAGGTTCTACTTTTTCCTTTTTCAGCAAAACCTGCCCTTTTTTATATCCTCAAAAACTAGTAATGTACGATATTCCATTTATTCTTCCTAAACAGGTTGATGAACTCTACTCACTTGATCTGGATGCCCTCAATGATCTTCAGTATGTTATCCTAATAACTGCTAGCATTACCAAGAATGCCATTCTTTTCTGAAGAAACTGTACCGAACTTCTGTTGGTGTTTTCCAGGCCAGTTTATGGGCTCATAGTGCTGTACAAATGGCGACCTCCCGAAAAAGATGAGCGTCCTGTTATCAAGGATCCGATCCCAAACCTTTTCTTTGCCAACCAGGTCAGAAGCATTGATGTGTTGAGTGTATTTATGCTGCTTGTACTCTGCATCTTTTTATAATCAAACAGGTGCTTTACTTGCAGATAATTAACAACGCATGTGCAACCCAAGCTATCCTTTCTGTTCTATTGAACTCCCCAGGCATCACCCTTAGTGATGACATCAAAAAGCTGAAGGACTTCTCAAAGGACTTGCCACCAGAGCTCAAAGGATTGGCTATAGTCAATTGTGAAAGTATTCGTATGTCCAATAACTTATTTGCAAAATCAGAAGTCCCTGAGGAGCAGAAATCATCTAGCAAGGATGATGATGTCTACCATTTCATTAGCTATGTTCCTGTGGACGGCGTCCTGTATGAGCTTGATGGACTAAAGGAAGGACCCATCAGCCTGGGGAAATGCCCAGGTGGTGTTGGTGAGATGGGGTGGCTGAGGATGGTGCAGCCTGTCCTTCAGGAACACATTGATCGATTCTCTCAGAACGAGATAAGGTTCAGTGTCATGGCTATGATAAAGAACCGGAAGGAGATGTACACTGCAGAGCTCAAGGAGCTTCAGAGGAAGAGGGAGAACCTCTTGTCACAAATGGGCGATCCTTCTGCCAATAGGCACACGTCATCCGTTGAGCAGTCGCTCGCAGAGGTTGCTGCTCAGATTGAGGCTGTGACTGAGAAGATCATAATGGAGGAAGAGAAGGTGAAGAAGTGGAAGACAGAGAAGGTCAGGAGGAAGCACAACTACGTGCCGTTCTTGTTCAATTTCCTCAAGATTCTCGAGGAGAAGAAGCAGTTGAAGCCCCTGATAGAGAAGGCAAAACAGAAGTCTCACAACCCTAATCCTAGGTGAAAGCTGCAATGTATAATTTTATCGTTTCGATTGTTGTGGTTTCATGTAGAGATGGCCTTTGTTTTCTTGGCCAGTGTTTGAACCATGTGGTGCTTGCTTGTAGACTTGTAGTTCTAGATGGGGCACAAATGTCTACCGTACCATATTCAGGCGAATATTAAAAGATTTCAGGCCAATATATGCCCATGGAATAGAAGACCCTGTCGTATCAGAATTATATGTGCACTAGGATTGAGCCCGTACGTAGGACCAGGCAGCTTCTTCTCACACCTCTCACTTGGATGCTAATTGTTGGCTTAGTTTCTGGAGAGAACTTACACATTATTTTACCTCTGGAACGCACGCACACAAGAAGATAAACACATATGAGTTTTACGATGCCTAACCACTTGCGTCTTTTTTCTATTATGTTATTCCATTGCTTATCACTTTATAAATTGGTTACAATATTTTTGATAGCTATAATATGACATATAACCTCTCCACTAACACATTCAAGTAGGCCGCTACCTCCACTATATGCACTAGTTCTACTAAATGTACTAGCTAATTACTCTATTAACTATGCAAAACACTAAGAAGCCAAGATTATATCTAACACCCCGCCACCAAGCTCACTGCCCATGGTGCTAGAGCAATGTCGATCTCTTCCGCTCGAACCAAGAATGTGCACAACTTTGCCTTATTCCACTACCCCTTGCGCTCTCCTCCGTTTACTTATGCCGCCGTCGGAAGGCCGCTATCACCGGTAAGACAGGCCCATGGCATCGCCACCGCCGCCAGGGAGCCTCGGCAACACACCCACCTCGACATCCATGTCACCAGGACCGCCTCAACACCCTGGTGCTTATCGCCACCTTCTTTAGCTAGTTCCGTCGCCAGAGAGCCGTCACCAATCTCCCCTGTTCCAAGTTCGCCTAAGACCGTCGTGCCTCCATTCGAGCCATCTCCAAGGTAGAGGGTCTTGGAGCGGAGGTGGTCTCCCAGGGGTCGGGAGACGAAGGCGAATGAGCGGCGGAGGAGAAGCGGGGCGCGACGGGGGAGGGAGTTGGTACGGGCGGAGGAGGAGGGGGGATAGGAGCAAAGAGGGGAGTGAGAGAGAGGGTGAGGAGAGGCCGAGGCCGAGGCCTGGAGCAAGCAAGACGAAGATAGGGGCAAAATAGGGGTATAACAGTCATTTCACGTGGCTTGAAATGCGGAAAAAAACTAGAAATCAGGGAAATGACAAAGCATCAATCCAAATAATGGATTCAGGGTTTTTAATCAAGCCGCCCAAAAATAAATACAAATAGTAGAAGATACTTCAAAGATGAATCAATGATCAATTTTCCCTTATATGCTGGGACGCAGCTAGCCTGCCAGGGCAGCACGGCGCGTGTTTTACTACGAAGCCGACGCCCTCGCGAGCGACGGTGCAGGGGCCGCGAGAGCGAGGATTGGCGAGGAGCTAGCAGGTATTCTCCAACGCCTCCGCCAGGTTCGAGGCGGTGCGCAACGTTGAGCAATTATCGACGCGCGCTGCTGCAAACCATGGCGCCATGGCGGACGCATCTATAAGACTATAGCACGCACATGCGCCACAAAAATAATTAACGGCAGCGGAGCGCTCCTCACATTACTACGTACTACTAATCTACTATCATGGGATCGTACGCTGATGCTGAGTGGTTGTCTGAGTGTGTGCACTAGCTTGTTGTTTGAATGTGTGTGCAGGCACGTTCGTATCCCTCGGCTTGTACTAATAATAAATACATGTACTAGTAATAAATAAGCTATTTATGGTCGGGCTGGGATTTCTAATTATAGAGTTCAACTATCTTATTTCTCGGCTTGTGCTAATAATAAATACTTGTACTAGTAATAAATAAGCTATTTATGGTCGGGCTGGGATTACTAATTAGAATATATTCTTTTTCTTTTGGCCCGTGGAGCCAACTGAATCGTGAGATTAACTCTATTGGTCTAAAAATTTCAAATTTGGTCTTCTTCCGAGCGCGGAATGATCGAAAATTGACACGTGTCGCTTGAGGGTGCAGAAACCTAATGGCCAACGCGGCATGATCCTTCCGCGCCGCCGGAGCGAGGAAGGTTGCTGGCTCATTTTCCGCTGTCTGCTTTCCGCGGAAGAGAACAAGGGAAATGGGCGGTTGCAAGCTTGCATGTATAAAATGTTGCATGAATTAAATGCTTGTGCATGCTGCTTCTTTGCATGTATGAAATTTTCATGCTGCACGCATGAAATGAAATGCTTGTGCATGCTGCATCTTTGCATGCTTGCTGCGCTCGATTAATTAGTTGTCTTTTTCGTGCTCCAGTATCGTGGAAGGTAGCTGGACCCATCATCTTTCGCGGTGCTGTGTTTGCTCCCGCTGCCCACTAGGCTTTCGCGCCCCTCAAACGCAGAAAGCGACATATATCGACTTGTGGTCATTCCGCGTTCGGGAGGAGGTCAAATTTGAATTTTTTTTAGACCAAAAGAACTAGTCTTGTAATTCAAGTGGCGTCATGGGCCAAAAGAAAAAAAATCTACTAATTATAGAGTTCGACTATCTTAAAGGCATAACAGAGTTGCACAACTCTCGAGACCACTTTTGTACTCCCTCCAAAAGAATCATGTTATCGACACGTTTTTTAAAACACAAATTTGATCTAATTTATATTGTAATAAAATTATCATACGTTAGAATTCAGACATAAATCGAAATATTAAAAGCTAGCGATTTACCAAGTTTAACTGGCATCCCAAAATACCACTCTTTTGTCACCGGAGGAAATATCATTCAAAAAGAAAAATGGTCCGAAAAATTCCATTTGAGAAAAAATTCGTTCAAAAAAACATTTGAGAAGAAATTTTGATCTGAAAAAAATCAATCAATCCAGAAAAGAATTGTGATTCAAAACGAAATATTGATATGAGAGAAAAAATCAATTGAGGAGAAAAAAATCAACTCGGAAATTGGGGATTTCACGACGAACCACGTGGATCCATGCACGCCACCGTGCAAGGGCTCACCGGCGTCGGCCTGTGGCCATGCTCCGCCGTGCGTGCGCTCGGGAGACGACGGAGGTCGAACCTTGTCGTAGGCGAAGGCGAAGACCCGACGTCGAGCGACCGGCGTGTGGTGCCTCCTCTCATCGCTCGGTCTCGTTAATGTGAGAGAATGGGGATTGAAGAGGTTGAAACTAGTGGTGGCCAAACGGGCGGCTCGGACCCGTGCCAGCCCGACACAATTATGTCCAGCACAGCCGGACCAATTGACTGTGCGGGTCGTGCCGTGTCGGCCCATAAGCTAGGGTGCCGACCGAATCACAACACGTCGACACCTCGGCTGGCTCGAGCACGGTTAGCCCGACGAGCCATGCTCGGCCCGCGTAGCCCGTTCCGGCCTAAATTTTTTTAAAATTTCAAACAAAATTCAAAAAAATATGTTGAATTCAAAAATACATGTGGAAATTGTAAAAAAAAATGAGACAAATATATTGAAAATGTAATAAAGTGCATTAATAATGTTTACATGGCTGTCTCATTAAAACATCTGCCAAGTAAAAACTCAACATGAGAAAACCTTGGCAAAGGAAAAAGAGTACAACCTATAGCTCTGCATACATCTATGTTCTAAGTGTCGTTGTCTAGGTACATATTTTTGAAGACCTACGACAACTCTGGACTTTCTACAGAGTGTTGTGTTCATCCATCAGCTTATTCTCAGTCCTTTACAGTTAGAAGTATCTCCACTATCTCACTCATGAGACGTGCTCTTCTCTCCTCCAATATTCTTCTAGAAAGACTGAAAGCAGACCTAGGGGAAACCGTCGAGACAGAAACAGTTAACGCATCACATGCAAATATGGATAGTATGGGATATGTTAACTTATGGCTATGTCACCATTCCAAAAAATCAAAGTATTCTACGTTGAAATCCACCATATCGTTGTCTAGATAAGTGGATAGTTCTTCACTCCTTGGGTAGGAGGTTGGTCTTGGTTGAGAAGGTGTCGGTGTAGAACCCTTGGACCTGGAGGAAGAACCTGCACCCTAGATTTTGCCCCACAAATTTGTCTTGTTACCTGAGGTGGGTGGTAGTGGAGGTCTTATTTTCATACTTTTGAAAACCCTTGGTAAATCTAGAATGAACATGTGCAAAATAGTTATAGTATTTAGGGCATGTAGCATCACTAAGAAGATCAAGAACATTAGCAAATATTTGAAATTTAGCTCTATGATCTAAAATAAATGCAAATACATATAAGAAAGATATTTCTCTCCAATATTTCAGGCATTTTGTTTTCTTAGCAATATTAGCCTCTCGTAAAACTATGTCATTTTCATATATCTTCAAGTGACTAGCAATTTGTAGAACACTATGCACAATTATATGAGATGTTGGATAATACACAGCGGATAAAGCAATAATGGCTTCATAATTTTTTTCCAAAAACCAAAGTATCTCCTCAGCAACCAACCAATGGTGCTAAGTCAATAGTACACTACCGTCAATGCTTTGATAGTTCATTTGAATAAAAGCAGAAAAAGTTCTCTTATATGGTAAAGGACTTTTAAGCATCAAGTAAGTATAGTTTCATCTTATCGGCATGTCCAAACCAAATTTTATTAGACGTAAACCTATCGTTGTGCAGAAGTTCTTATATACTATTATTCTAACGTTAGAATTAATCAAGAAAGATATCGCATCACGGAAAAATTTAATATACGAAGTCAACCTCTCTAGCCCAACAACTCCATATGTTCGATGTGAGGGCCACCAAAACTGTGCATGTACTAAATAGTTCTTTTAATTTATCACGGCGTTCATTATAGTATTCAACTAGATCCCTAGTTATTGTCTGTCTAGAAACGGTAGAAAATCTAAAATTATGCACAGTCCTTATGTAAGTTTTGAAAGTTGTAGACCCCCCAAAGCCAAAAGGTAAATCCTCATAAGCAAATAAACGACAAAAAGATTGACGGAATACCTCATGATTGTAATCCCAGCTACGTAACGTACCATTAGGGTTGTACTGCAGCTGTGTGTGCCTCATCGTCAATCTTTGCTTAGCTTTACATATTGCACCATGTCTAAGCAAGTTCCCCGTTCCACCTAAAGACTTTGTAGACAATTTATCTTTACAAGTTTTACAAACAGCACTTGTTACCTAAACTCCTTGTGCGCATTCCTTGGTTGTCCTGTTGAATTTCTCCCATACTCTCGATGTACTCGTCCTGGACCTCTTTGCTCCGATGGCTACCAACAAAGATGTTATCGTAGAGCCTGATGATGGTACAGTCGGTACTTCTCCTTGCCCTTCCAGTAATAACTCTGGTTGGTTTGAGGTAGCGACATTCTCGAAGGATGCAATATCCTTCGGTGAAATTCCGTAATCACCAAGAACAAAGCTATCATAATTTTCCATAACGAAAACTGCAAAATCAAAACTTACACTATTATTTCTTTCATCTTAGCATAACAAATAATAACAATAAAATATGCAAAGAAAAACCGGTATTGTACCTCTTTTGCTAATTTGCTGTTGGAATTCAAAATTTTCCAAAATTTGTCACAATTTTTTTTAATTTTGCCAAATTCACTCACAAGGAATCTAAATTTGCACAACAGAATTCATAAGAGATTAAGGAATGGATGGGTGCTAAATGAGGGGCTATGGTGGTTATTTATATAAAAAAATCGGTTTTTTAATATTTTTTTGCTATTTTAAACCCCTCAACGGCAAAAAAAAAAGATCGGATTTTTCAAAAACCAGACCGTTAGCTGGACCAAACAGGCTACTCGGGCCGGCGTGCCATGCTGGGCATGGCCCATCATGCCGACACAGGCCCAATAGCCATAAACGTGCTGGCATAGTACCATCTTGCGTAGGGCATGCCTCCTTATCCTCGCCACTCGCTTTCGCCGCCAGTGTCAGCGCTGCCTCGTGCTGACCACGCCATGCCTGCACTGCAGCGCTCGCCCCACGCTTATCCCACGCCGTGCTAGTCCTGCGCTGCCATGCCTACCCTGCGTCATGCCCACGCCGTCGCGCCCACCCCATGCCCACGCCGCCGCGTCCTACTGCCGCCATACCTTGCCCTACCGTCGCCGTGTCATCGGGTTGTGCCATGCTGGCCCACTGGGCTAGGGTGCGGACCCAAGCACGGCACGGGCGCTCGGGTCGTACCGACCTGGTCTAGCTACAGTGTGGGTCGTGTCGTGCCTGAGTCGGGCCAACAGTGCTATGTTTCGAGCCGTCTAGGAGGCACGGCCCATCTGGCCACATCTAGTTGCAACTCAAACGAACACCAATAGGATAAGGTTGGGTTGGTGAAGATTCTTGGCCCGATCCAATGGGTAGCACGGGTGCCCATAAACTAGTCGACCACCTAATTATAACAATCGTTAATGCTATAGTGCAGACATCCGACGAATCTAAAGAAAAATCGTACACTACATCTGCCCTCCACGTTAATTAATGAAAGGAGAATGCTTCAACGTGTGCGTCTGATGGCTTGAGTAGCACCGTACGCTAGCAACTAAATCCCATGGCCCATGACTCGACAATGTTATCACCCTTGCGCTAAGTGAGTTGAAAATATTAGCAGTTCAGTAGATCTGTATTCTCCGACTACAAGCATTCCGCACCACTCATTCCCTATCCACCTACCTTTATCCTTAACCTTCTTCTCATCCTCACATTCAGTTTTTCTCACGCTCATGCTTGCTTCTCTGATTTCTCTGGTTACTCTCCAACTAAAGTTCAACTCGTGCGGCATGGGCGATGGTGGTGAGGCTTCCCAAGTGCTATGGTGTTGAAGTAGGAAGTATGAGCATCGCTGCCGCCTTCTCCAAGCTCACGAGTGGGCACTACGGCATCCTCCTCTGAGTTTCTAGGTGGGCGCTATCGCTTCCTCCTCTGAGCTTTGAGGTGGGAGCAGCTGCTTGCGCTAAGGAACAATGCCTAGTGTCTGCCCGAGCGTGTCGTCGCAGCCATCCGAGGTCGAGATTGGTTCATGTCATGTGTTTGTTGTAGCCGTTTGCTTAATTTGTTGCAACAGTTGGTTCAAAATGTTGCGTGGAGTATTTTTTTTTAATTGTTGTTGTGATGTTGTTGCATCAAATGTTGCAAAAAGAGGTTTTTGTTGCAATGGTATTTTTTATTTGTTGCACAAGAGTAAACTTTTGTTGTGGTAGGGATGTCTATTTGTTGCACTGAGAAATCCATGCTTGTTGTTACGAGTGGGAATTTGTTGCATCGGATGAGTATTTTGTTGCAAGCTTACTAAATAATTGCTGCATCTCACCGATTTTTTGTTGCACCTGATCGGATGGCTGAGATCGTCCATTTTAAGTCAGATCTGATGATGGAGAAGGGCATACAATGGGAAGGCTCCCATTGTACATCCGAGCACTAGTTCGTCCCACAACGTTAATGCTACAGTGTAGACATCTGACGAATCGAAAGAAAAATCGTACGCTACATCTGCCCTCCACGCTAATTAATCTAAGGAGAACGCTTAAGCAATCAACAACCTCCGGTCTTCCACTTGTCCTATCTTTGGAGACTACCCCCATCACTAGATCCCTAATCCTCTCCCTACCTACCACCAGTTGAAGCCTCCTTCCTTCATCTCTCTCCAACTACTGAATCATTTGTCCATAATCTCTCATTCCTTTCTATTCCTCACATGCTCTACTCTAGGTTAGATGAGGTTCTCGTCAGAGTTGTGCCTGCAAATGCGTTGGTGCCACACGGAGGCACGGGATGATGCAATTCCCAAGGAGTTGGGATGTGTTGTACTAGGTATTGTGGCCATGGACGAGGTGTGCCTATAGGTCAGCGGTCGCAGTAGAGGTTCAGCGACAGGGGCCATGGAGGAAGCACACCTTGGTGTGGTGGTGGAGGTGGGGCGAGCAAGCGCCATGGAGGGAGCCTGAGGCCGAGCTTGCCGTCGAGTCTCAGAGCCAGTGAGTTGGGTGTTTGTTGCAGCCATATATTATTTTGTTGCAAGAGGTGATTTGATTTGAGATATTGGGATTACAGTTTTTGAATGTTGCAATAATAAACTCTTGCAATGCTATTTAAAAAAAACGAATTTCTCGATGTTGCATTTGGTGATGTTCATTGTTACACATGCGAAATCAAAATGTTTCATAAGTTAGGCTGAAATGTTGCAGCATCCGATCGTCCAGTTTTTTTGTTACAAACTGGTGTTTTTTAATGCTCCATTGAATTTGAATATGTTGCTGCTCTTAGTGTGTGTATGATGGGGAGGAAAAACAGCATGCATCGTTGCTTTTGTGGCGAAAGATTTCAATTTTTCTCGCATTTTTCCACTGTTATTTAGCATTTTTTTTGTTGCATGCGTTGATTACAATTGTTACACAAGTTATTCACCGATGTTGCATTGAAGCGTACGACGAGTAATTTCCCATCGTACGTCCTGGTGCTAGTTGTACCCTTAATAGATAGTATCATTGTGTTACACACATGCATGATATATACGCCCTGTCTGTCCGGGATCGTTCTAAGATCGTGTGGTGCTTAAAATTACGTTACACACATGCATGATATATACCCGACAAGGAACAGCATAGTATCAAGACTAGGAGCAAGGGCTAATCAACCGCAAACACATGGAAGACACGACTCGTGGTCCATGAAACAAGCCGACGCAATTTTAATCATGACTTATGCTATGCACGCAGAGCAGCGCATCCTGTTCCTGTTCATACATGAACACTAACGTAAGGAACTTGTTACAAGCTCCCCACCCACGTTTACAGCGTAGGCAGAACAGATACACCCAGCGTGACGAGTTCGGGGGGCGCCGACGATTGAAACCACAACCAGCATGCTCGACAACGAATGAAGAATGGCGCTAGGGATTTTTTAACCGGTTTATTTTTTTTAACGGGGTGACCGGTAAGGCCGAAAATCAAAAAAAAAATTCGGCCGAAATTTTCAAAAAAAAAAAAGGGAAGAAATTTTCGGATTTCAATTTTTTTAAAAAAAATCAAATTCAAACAAAATTCAAGCAAATTTTGACAACGAACGGAGAATGGCGCACGGAAGCTGTGCGCCGAGATTTCGATGTTGTGCCGGCCAATGTCATTTATCTCGGGTTCTCAGGCAGAACGTGGGCGGCCACAGCATTTGACATACAGTTGATATGTACAGTAACCGTTTGTTCGCTTTGCCTGCTTATGAAAGCAAATCTTTGCATCCTCGCCAGCGTCAAGGACCAATCCCCTCGGCACCACTGGTCGCAAAGCCTTTCAGTTAATGCCACTCACTGAATCTCGGCCTCTTCTGCGCCTTTCGCAGATTGCTCCCCCACATCGACCTTTTTGTTCTGACTAATTGGCTTTTTGAACTGCACCAAGATCATGGTCATATTATCGCACCCCTCTCCACCACCAATAGTTGATGGAGCCAGGCATCTGTCGAGCACTCTTTCACACACCGCAGAAAGGCTGCTCTCCTGCATTTTTTTTGTTACACACCACAAGTATTTAATTGCCAAGTACTATAATCTCCTCCAAAGTTCATTGTTGAAATTGGAAAATAACTTGGCACTCACCGTGTGTATATGCTCATGGATGAAATCCACCAACTGTTGGCTTGACATGCAGTCCCTGTTCATCAAATGAAGTTGCAATTTCTGTCAGAAGCACTAGATAAGTTGAGGCAAAACACTTAACTGTGGCTAGAAAGTAGGAATTATGCACTTTAGCTGCATATAAAACAGTAAGAATAAATATGACAAGTGCGAGTATGAAAACTGCAGGTAGAGTCTTACCAAATGCCGTCACATGCTAAAACAAGAAAGTCATCGTCGTCGCAAAGCTCCACCTAAGAACAAGATTATATGAGTTTAGGGAATGATAACTTGACAGGATCAAAGCCGATTATGATTAAGTGCAGAAATTCAAGGTAGCCCCAGCATTCAGCGAGCTTACAATGTTAATGTCAGGATTCGCAGTCACGATTTGCTTCTCAGGAGGCAAGAATTTGTTCTGTTTAAATTCCGTATCTCCTGCAAAGAGGTACTCCCATACTTAAGGCACAAAGTGGCATGCAGCCTATTAATAAAAGACCATGAAAAATGCAAACCAATTGCTCTTGCCAAGTTTAAACTTCCATTTACACGTCCCATATGGATGAAACCCCCTGCTTTTAGTATCCTTTCTCTCTCAGCTTCAAGCTCTGGTTTGTGGTCTCTTGACAAATTGTATGCCTATCACAGACATGACATGGAACAGATGCTCTGACTGCCAGACATATCTTCACGATTAACTACTACTACAGGAAGAAAAGGAATAACAGACCTGGCCACCTCTAGAAATAACACACCGGGAATCACCAGCATTTGCCACAACAAGCTGGTTGTTTCTTATTAGTGCTACACATGCTGTGCATCCACATGTTGGCCCAGAAAAATCAGAGTGGGGTCCCTGGTAAAGGATTGTCAATGTGAGATGGCTGAAAATAACGACATCTTCAAGACAAAAATAATTATATTCCTTTTGTTTTGTCTCAGTTTTGCATGTTGTTAGTACTTCAGTGTAGTGCATAACCTAAATATCCCACAACCAAATAAAACAGAAAATTATCTGTGAACCAGGGAAGCAAGTCTCGTCCGGTAACAGAAGAAGTACCTGGTACAAATAGTCAAAATAAAGAATGTCTGAATACTCTAACCTTTCCGTCCATGTTACTGCTCAACATACAAATCGTGATGCAACCCGACGACTTTGATAGATGGTACGCGCATACCAGTGGGCAACAATGTATTTTCTTTTATCCAATTGGGATAATTCTAATTGACAAAGTATTTTCTCTAAAGCCACTTCCTTCTTGAGGCAATGCATGACAAAATAAAACAAAATATGCACACCAAGAATTCTTTCAGAAAGGATGTATGTGTTAGAACATTACAGTGAAAATTCATATTTATGTTATTGTGCAACACTATTGTCGACAACACAGCCTTGAATTTTAGATCTTTGTCATTAAAATTTGCATAGTAGTTTTTAATTGCACAGGTTTCCTTTTCCAGCATAAAGTGTGAAAATGGTTGCAACTGACAAAGATTACAAAAATCTAAGAATTGAAAACAAATACCTCCTCAAAAGCCCAATCATCATGTCCATTATTTGAATCACTACCTCTCGGAGACCAAATCAACCCTTCTATCATACCACCAAACTTGTTTATCTTATCTCCAAGCGCAGATAGTTCCCGCCAACCTCTCTGTCCTCGCATCATTTCATCCATTCTGAAGTGGTACAACAACAAAATTAGTCATTGTCATCTTTATGCTGGCAGTAATTTCAAAATAAATGCAGACTCAAACCTGAAAAAAGCTCCATGAACAGCAGTGCCTAGGTCACCAGTAGAATAGGCTTCACTTTTGAGAACTTGAGAGTGTAGATATTTCGCACAGAATTTGGCAACCACCCTTCCTGAGAAAAGCAAGGAACATGAGAAAGTTCAACATTTGAAGTACTTGTGGTTTACTGATATGTGCAACATTTAAAGTGCCAGTTTACTAATACATATCTTTGCAAGTAAAATGGGCAAACATGAAAAGCACTTATCTTTGCAAGTAGTGCTTACCTCCATGGCCATCAAAAACACCAAAGAATGCAGTCTCTTTGTCAATATTTAGCAACGCTGAATGCTGCAGAATTGCACATGACATTAAACATTGCGTGAGAGAAGGATTTCAGGAAAGTATGGTTAAATGAAATCAACAAGATTGCAGCATTTATATGTCTACGAACAAATACAATGCATTTTATAGTGCAACGTAGCAGTTCATATCATTGTGCTATTAGTGCAATATTGATTCATTGAATCATTTCTAAAGTAAATTAACAGATTATGGACGAATTGATAAAGGAGAGCATATGCATCCATGATAATGATGGTTATAAAGCTGAAACTATGACAAATTTCAGTTCACTGAATTAACAGCTATGGATATTAGAATTGGTTCTCTCTTTTCTGGACAAAATTAAACTCCTGTGTCACTTTTTCATGTGCCAACATTGACCATAGGAGTCATCACGAAGTCACTGCAAAACAATACATAGTAGTGCTTGTATGCTCTCTCAGGAACTAAATTGCAGAAATCATAAAGCAATGCTGTTAGAAGTGGAGTAGTGGGTGGTTGCAAATCAGGCCTTCAATTTAATGTGCTTTAGAATGTGCATTTTTCACTTTTGGGGAGAGCATAGAAGCACTACTCAAAGTTCAAATCTAAAATGTATATATATCCCTACCAGCATCAAGGGTATCATCATTATTTTTGAGGAAGTTACTACGATCATGGTACGAAAGTTGGATCATGTTATCAAGGTTTCCATTAAGCAAATGAGCTCAATGCTCAATAGTGTTAAGTGACGTCCGGCAACAAGAATAGCCTGGGAGTGGGAGACTCACCGCATCTTCCATGCTTGCACGCCATCCTTGCATAGACGAAAGACCAAATTTAAGTTTATCATTTTCCCTGTCTTCAGATAGCTTATCCGTTTTTGGAGTACTGAGGTAAATTCCCATCTTGATAAGCTGTACCTAAGAAACTTATCTCATAAGGAAAGAAAGCTATATATAACTAACAAATGGAAATGCAACAGAAAAATTAGACACCAGAAATTAATCCGGTCACCAAATGACACTTACACCAGTTGGCACACTTGTCAACAGAGAAAGATATACCTCTGGCGTATGGATACCAGAGTTATATCAAGTAGCCCTGAACCTTCTTAACAGCATTCCAATGCATCTGAATCTCAAGCTTCGACGAAAGTTCCTGAAAAAAATATCAAGATGGCAAGAATCATTATCAAACAGAAGCCCAAAAGAAGCCTAGTACAATGAATCACAAATTGCAATGAAACAACAAAAGTTGGTGTCGATAACCCAAACAATCAAGAGTGCAACCACCCAAAGTACTACATAACAGCTATGCATAGTACCAATGCAGATGTAACAGGATGAAGATAGCAGAAACAATAACCTAATAGAACCAGATAAGTGCCATCTAATACAAGCTAGGAGCCTAAGACAGAAGAATATATAAGCTTCCAACCCCTACTTATCATTAGCACATTTCAAGCCCTTTATGTAAAAAAAAAAAATCAATCATTGTACGCTACTTCAGCAGCCACAAGAGAACCGAAAAACCCCAGGTATACCTGCACAGCAACAGAAGTACAGAACTAGCCTAACCCCCATGCTAGCATATATAAACTAGGACACTATAGCCAATCACCACCCATAATTGTCACAATGAATGAGATGACAACTTTTTTAAAATGTAATGCACAGATCAAAATGAGACTAATCCGAATTTTAAAATACATCCTGCAAGCAAAACAAGGGGCTATGGCAACATGATAACCTGTTTTTCCTTGAACCCTGACTTTGGTGAGGTCTCACTCTCACCATACAACAGGTACTCCTAAACAATATAAGATAGTTTTCTTTTGATAAAATAAGCAACCACCTGTACTGCTTCGTACGAACCCCCATGAGGAAGCACATTCTTAAGGTAAAATTCGTGCAAATTTGTCGTTAATAAACAAGAAATGGCCCATCATGACCAGGCATAAACATAAACTATTCCCAGCTCAAATCTATCATCCCCACACCACTTCGTAACAGCTCCCACCCAATTCAGACATACTATCGACTCCTCCGAGAACCCCAAGATCGACCGAGATAACAGCCGCCCACCTCCAAAAATCCAACCTCCGGATGGAAAACATACATCCCAAAGACGCGCCAAGAAACAACATCAAGAACCGAGCGTAGAAAGGAGCGAGCTCTGGCCAAGAACCGAGCGAAGATTTTATACCTTGCGCTCGCGCTCGCCCAGACGCAGCAGAAGGTGGCGGATCCGGCCGGGCGTGTGGTGGATTCACGGGGGAGGGGAGATTCCGATTTGGGTTTTTGGAGGCGAGGCGAGGAGGCTCTTGCGATCGCGGAGGGGCAGGATGCCGATTAGATACGCGTACGCTGGCTGGCGAGCGTGAAATGGATTTGAGGAGGGTGGGTGTCATTGCTGCTGGGATACTCATGCATCACGTTGCTGTCACAAGGATTTCCTCTTTCTGGGTTAACGGGGTTAATTGCTATGGGCACTGCAGGGCATACCTGACAGGAATGTTTCAAATGACAGCTTTTAAGAGCGACGGAGGAAATGTGATATTTAAATTGAGAATAATGTTTGGCACCATGCGTCAGACGCAAGACTAATATTAGATGGCTTGTAACGTCTCTAAAGTCTCTAAGATAGATTAGCTAACCATATCATATTTATGTGTATTAATTATGGATAAATATAAAACTTTTTGGTTGTTGTAATAAAATTTGTCCTGAATTTTCAAACTCTTAACTTGAATTCCAGCTTTCATATGAATCCAGAAAAATGTGTATTTAAAAGTTGTTGGAATTAATTTATTTAAATACTAGATTATTTATCATGAATTAATATAATTTTTCAAAAAATAGAAGTTATTTTGATTTTATCAAAATCCAAACCATTTCTCTCATGTAGATTTGAAAATGATTTAATTCTAACAATTCGAGTATGAACAGTACTGTTAGAAATTTTTTATGGATTCTTTATCATTCCAGTAGTCTTCCTGAAAAATTTAAGAATTTTATAAATTTATTTGCTGATTTTTAACCTCTGGTCAAAGTAGAGAGATTTAGAATTAAAATCAGTCAACAGTCTAACCTAACCGAACCCAATGCAGTGTTGCGACTCAAGCCACCTGACTTGGTCCAACCCAACCCCATCGCACGTACCCGAGTCCGACTCGCACAGTTTCTCTTTAGCCGCTGACTGGCGGGACCCACTCGTCAGTCTCGTTGTCTCTGCACCGCTTCGTCCTCGCCACGCCGCCGCTGCTGCGTGTCTTTGTTGCCATGAAGGCCGCCACCGAAGTTCGCCACGCCACCTCCGCCTCGCTCATCCACGAGGCATCGCCTTGGTCTCATCTAGCCCCTGAGCCAATCCATTTTCTTCCTCTCGCACCTTATCACTCTCTACGGCCAATTCTTTGTCTCGGCCTAGGAAGAAGATAAGGAGCTAGAGCTCACCTTGGTGCCGCACTCGTGCCTACGACTCCACCGCCGAACTCCACTCACTTCGCCGCGCCCATTTTTGCTGGTCCGAAGCTTTATCGTCTTCTAAATCCTCGGGAGCCACTTCTTCGTTCTCGCCTCCGATGGCCATGGCTGCAAAGCTCGCGGGGCACTACGGTGAGCTATCCTCCACGATACTTTGACCCTTGTGATCGCATCATTTCACTGAGTCTACCGGCGTGTTTAATTGCACTTTGTTGCATCACCGAGGGAGCACGAACCAATCTTCTCCGAGCACAGTGAAACCCCGTCGTTCGTGTTCCAGCCATCCCCGACCTCCATCGACGTCATCTTTGGATCCTCCGCGTTCCTAGTGATGAGGTAATCCCGAAGCAACCTTCCCCTTGCTCAATTGACGCCCGTAGCGCCTCTTTCTCTAGCGCCGCCCTTTCGGCTTCGCCTCCAGTCGTCACGAGCCCGCCGCCAGTGAACGTTAGTCTCCGCGCCACTCCTGACTTGTTTGCGATGTCGCCCGCGCTGGCGGTGTTGATCCGAGCCCGAGTCGCCTCGCTTCGCCGAATCACCTACCTCGCGGTAGAGTCTTCGGCGTGGAGTTCACAAACCGTCGGTGAGTTAGGGTAATGATCCAGTCATTAGTGACTAATCAATCTACTAGTGTACTTATGACTGGTAGGCCCCACTGATTATTAAGCGTGGTTAGAAATTTAATTAAGACACGTTTAAACCTCTGTGTCTTTAACATGTGGGCCATATGGCCAGTTAAGTGCTAGTGTAAAACTGTGGAGTACGTTTTCTATGAAAGGAAGCGTATTTCTTAAATGCTTAACCCAGATTTCCGTTTTTGTAAATAGAAGACGCATTCTGCAAATACGCCTTCGAAGTCACTTTCGACCAAGACTAATCAATGTTGATCGGGTCAAAGCCTAACCCCAGGCCCCACTTGTCATTCCCTGTGGATAGCTCAGAGTGAGTGTGAAATATAATTAATTCATTTAGAAAATCCGAAACGGATTAAAATTGCACTAAAAATTCAAATAACTTAAAAAATTAATAACTAATTCAATTTAATTCCAAATTGAGTGAAACCAATTTTGTTCATTTTAATTTTTAATGTGCTTTTAAATGGACTAGGTTTTAAGTATGTTTCTATTCCAGGAAAATTCGAAAGATAAGTTAATGTCTTTAATGAATTGTTTTTACATTAGAAATTGATTTAAACTTAAAAAATCATAAGTAATTTATCTTAACTCCAATTTGAGTGAAATTAATTTTTTAGTTTTATTTTTACTGTATTTTAACTTGGAATAAAATTGAGACATGTTTCTATTATAGAGAATTTTGATACTTGTATTATTTGTACATTAATGACTTTAACATTGTAAAATGTATAGAAAATTCATCTGAGCTCCAATTGAACTAAAACTTTTACCTAAATTCACCTAAAATCTTACTCTACCAACTGTGCGAATTGCATGCAATTTTGAATGATTTGTTATTTTTAGCTTTATTTAGAGTTTATTGCAATATCGTCTTTTCGTTAGGTTTTTAACGATTCTGACGTATTGTGAGATCCATCTGAGGGTAATTAAGAGTGGTATCAGCAAAGGCAAGCAATCCCCTCCTTTTGATCATATTGCTCCTATTAATTTCGAAAACTATTTATGTTGATTTTAAGTATTCTATGCATTGCTTTAAATTCAAATACTTGTATGTCAAATGGGTAGGTTTAGCTATGTCCTACTTGCCGCATTTACCTTTCCTTTGAACGTTGATTACCCTGTTTCCACTGATACTTACGATTATATGTTATATGGGGGTGTTTGATGATTTTTAGAATGATGCTTAGCCATGCTAGTAGACGTAGTCGATTGTGGTTGATGGAGTTATTCCATTGGCCGAGATGAATTGAATCTTGTTACAACTTGAGGATTATAATCAGATATTTGAATATGGTTTTGTGGTTATTAAGGACATATTGGACATTGGGTTCTTTATATTTTAACTTGGACGGGTGTAGGGTTATGATGAGAGATTGTTATGGAATTATGTAGCCCCATCTAGTTGATTAAGGATCGGTCTGTGTGGTGTTGAACCAAGTCACACGTGCTACCACATGCTGGGTTAATGGCGAAAGCTTGGCTTATTAATTTGTCGTGTGTTAGATATTGAACCACAAATAGATTGACAATTCTGGCTATTATTGTATTGTCAATCTAGTGGGGCATGCTAAGTTTTGTCTTACTTGCCCTTAAGGGTCGCTTGTGCTTGCGAGAAGCTTCGCGAGGACTTACTTACACAACGAGGTGTAACCGTAGTTCAAGCGACCAACAGTCTGCCATGGTGTGTATCCTTGGGTGGTTTAATAGTTGGCACATGGCATTGTAACGGCCTCGTTGTGATATCTCAGTCACACTCCTACGGAAGAGTGCATTGGCTGACATTGAGAGATATTCACATCATGTGGGTAAAGCTGCACAAACTTCACAGAGTCATAAATCTATTCGAATAACCGTGTCCCCAGTCATGGACATCGCTTGTGGGAAACTATGCACAGTTAGATGTTGGGAATAGGATTAGGGTTTAATCGGGAATGAATTGTCGTCACGAACATGAAGTTTGTGTATTGATGTTAGTTTACCCGGGTGGGGTAGCCACTTTGGGTATGATTTCATGATGGTAAAATCTTGAAAATATTGATCATGAATTAGAGTATCTAGTACTTTAATAAATTTCTAAATGTTTGTCAAATGGTAATTTTAAAATATACTAGTTACCTTGTCAAATAATCTGGCTTTATGCTGAAAATGAACCACTTTAGCCATCGTTTGACACCAAGTGCATTTACTTAAATTTGCTATTTGTAAGTCTTGCGAGTACGTTTTTGTACTCAGTTGTCTTGTCTATATTGCAGGTAAGAACGTAATACAAAACCGCAGTAGTTATCGCAACAAGTTTGAGGCAATAACGGTTGGTACATTGGCTTTAATCCTAGTCGGTTGCCCTTGGGTTGTGGCGCACCATTGGGAAGGTTGTTTTAACTTACTTGACATTTTGTTCTTGTTTATTTAATGTCTTCCGCTACTGATTTTTATTCATTATATTCAAATCATGTATGCAGGTGATATAATATTGTTTGGATATGTGCATATTAGCAGCTGATCCTGAGAGCTAACGTGAGACACATATCTGGGTACTCGAATCATTTTCGTTTCTTGTTAAGGTTTGCGTCCCTGGCATAATCACTTGATCTGAAATGGGTTTGATTTCGGGGTGCTCACAGCGTTGGTATCAGAGCATGCAGACTGTAGGTTAAAGCCGTAGCAATGGACGTTGTTAGGATTTTGGTTTGTAAATAATATGTTTAAACTAACAAAACTTTGGCGAAAATGCAAGGAATATAATTCTTTTCTTTTTTACCCATCCTAGCATCTAATTCTTACTTCTTGCCCATTTGAATTATGCAAAATATTTTTCTCCATTGCTCGTCTCTCTTTTCCAACAATAGATATGTTAAGTAGTCTTCGGTGAGAGCAATTGTGAAAGGACGAGAAGACGTTGTCTTGCTGCGGTGTTAGGACTCAGTAGGGATTAATCTTAGATTATATACACCCTAATTATTACCTTAGCTTGTAGACGCTGGATTTTGTAGTTTTGAGTATTTGCTCTTTTCTTTTCCGAGTAGTTGCACATCGGCTACGGGTAAATATATAGCAACTATGTCGAAAAACTAAATGTGGTTCGTTTGTATCTTGTGCTGGTCACTTAGGCTAAAGCACCTTATTTTGTGTTGCATAAATGTGAATTGCTATTGCATTCATGCTAGGTTAAGTCACCCCTCTGACATCATCTACTTACCTTATGCTTTCCCCTCGTATCTTTTGCCGGTTGCTAACGATACGTGTGACAACAGGATGTCGGGTCGAAAAACCCGTTTGATGTCGGAGATAATGGAGGACTCACAGCCTGTGGGTTCCAAAGCCACCAATTATTAGCCCCTGATTCCTCAACGGTATAATCCGGAGCACCCCGAACCGCAATTTCAGCTCGTGGGTCGGCAAGAAGAAGTATCTCTACTGCAGTCATCCGTGGCCAAAGTACTAGCCCAGATGGAACGAAGTTGGTAGGATTATACCAAGATCTTGCAGCTGATTACTCAGAACACTGCCAGGGGCCATGGTGCTAAAATGGCAACGGGAGAAGCTGGTTCCAGCAGTTCCCGATTTGCTGATTTCCTGAGCACGAAGCCTCCCGTGTTCTCTCGTTATCGGGACCCGACACAAGGAGATCTTACATGATCACCTAGAAGTCCTTCCAGGACCACTCAAGAGATCCCCAAGACCACCCGGAGGTCCCGCAGGACCACCCAGGAGGTCCCCAAGACCACCCAGACGTCCTAGTTTCTGTGCACCGAGCTAGTCCCAAGATCAGCAAGCTAGCTCGCACAGATTTCAACATCGGTGTCATGACATCCATACAACAAACTCGAGATGAAGCAGACAAATTAATATTTATAACAAAAGACCTTATGGTCAAGCTTGTTTACAGGGGTGCCATGCAGAGCAAACAACAAAAAGAGAACAGCTGGCAATGAAACCAAAATACGGTTGCTGGTTACTCGGCGAAAGCCACAAAGCTATCGAGTGGAGGATGTCCCTAGTCCACGAAGTCTTCAACGAACTCCTCCTCAAAGTGCTCAAGCACCGGGGAGGTCTTCATTCTTGATTAACCAGAGGGCACAAGCCATGAGTACTTTGAATGTACTCAGCAAGCCATAGGGAATGAATGCACATAATACTTTTGCAAGGCTTGACAAAGAGCAGCTGTATGGTTAGTTTGCAGAAGGCAGCATTTATTGGAAATACAATAAGTAGATTGCAAAGCATAGTTGACAAAAACTAATATATAAGTAAACAAGTTCTTTGAACACAACATACGACCACCCTGGTCGTGTGCCAAACCACTCACGACCACCCTGGTCATGAGCCCAACCACTCGGAACCAACCGCAACTTTTTAGAAAGATCTACCTCTTGTGTGAAAGAACCGGGCATGTTCATAACCGAGGACGCGATTATTCGAATAGATTTACACTCTATTCGAGAGCCATCTTTGTGCACTTTACCCACGAGACATGACGTCCTCTAGTTGGTCGGGCACCCGTTGATGCCCCTGCTCACTTCCTTTGGTAAGCAGTCTAGAGCTCGTGACAAGGCCTTTACAAAGGTCAATCCTAACTTGGTTCGGCCCGCTAAGGATTCGCCTTGCTGGGTCCCCTCTTGCGCCATTCGACAACCACGACAGAACCGCCTCAGGACCTCGCTAATTAGTTGGCTAGGACCACCCCATAATGGACTTGTGGTTGCACGGGGAAGACCCAGATCAATGGCGTAAAAGGTTAAGTCCTTAGTTGGCTGCTCAGACGAGTCTGACCACAAACCTAGTGTGCTCAAAGCACCCACTACTCACCCCCTGACTACTCACCCGAGCATAAATTTTTTTTTGTTTAAACCTGGCCAAATGACCACCCTGGTCCTGGAACACAAATTTTAACAAAGTGGCATTGCCACGATTCCATAGCTCATTAGTCAAGTTCATTAATCTTTGAGTCATGAGACCGAGAGACCAACGTCTACTAGAGCATGACTAAGCAATAGAACGCGCCCATGTTGGTATATAAAGGCATAACCAACTAAGATAACCCATCCTATGGGTATCCAAGAGTACATGTCAACATGTTGTATTCAAACATACCAAGGAGGCATACTGGCAAGTGGTGCTTAACTATTCCCAAAACCATTTTTAAAAAACTAGCCATGCAAGTTCATAACAAAACAATATACTTTTTGCAAAAATGGGTTCATCATGATCAAATGTCTATGACTTGCCTTCACTGCAGAACTGAGCTTCTTCGGTTGAGAATGCTGGGTCCAGGAGGTCTACAGAACAACCGGATCCTACACGTGCGAAAAGAGCCAAATCAATAAAAACCACTTTTAAAAGAAAACCAAAGAGCTCACCAAACCAGGGCTAAAAGAAAGCAAAGAATTTGACGAAGGAAAGAGGTGGAACCACTTCAAAAGAGATCTTGAACAAAGGTGGTCGGGAGAGCAAGTGAGATTGAGTGAGAGGGAGCAAAAAGGAGGGCAAAAAGAGCTCCCAGGCACTCTATTTGTAGCGAAAGGGGGACCCGGGCGACCGGTGTAAGATCGAGGAGGCCGACTAGAGGGGGGGTGAATAGGCGGTTTTAAAAACTTTTGGCTAAAACTGATTTCTAATGCGGAAACTAATATCAAAACGGTTTTGCACAATAAAAACCTAAAACAACTAGGTTCAACTAAGTGCACCAACAATACAAGTCTATTGATGAATATTGCAATTAAGCAGGACTTGTAAGCAATTCAATTTTAGCAAAGTAAATAGCACAAGGTAATGAGTAGCTATTGCAATCATACACAATGAATAATCAATGTAAAACAACGAATATAAATTGCAACAGTAAAGCGCTAGAATGCAAACCAATATTGACACGACGATGTTTTACCGTGGTGTTCGGAGACTTGCCGGTCTCCCCTAATCCACGTTGAGGCAAGCCCAAACCAATTGGACCGGCTCCACAAATTAAGCCAATGCCTCTGAGGTAAGTCCAAACCAATTGGGTCGGTTCCAAACCGAACCAACACCTCGCAACACTAAGGTTGCTCCTTCCTCCACTCCGGAGATGGCGAGCATCACACCACTCACAAACCATCCAGGTCTTCTCACAACCTTCTTTGAGAAGCTCACCGGCGCAACGACGCCACCACGCCGTCTAGGCGTCGGCAAACACCAAGAGTAACAAGTCTCCAACTTTCACTTGAACCAATCAAGTGTCTAAACTCACGTGGATACTAAATCCACCACTTAAGGCAACACATGCACTTAGGGTTTTCTCTCCAACCTCACTAAGTGCAACACATGCACTAAAGAGTAGAGATGGCTTGCTCTTAGCTCAAAGAAATGAAGGTCGTGAGATGGCCGGTACTACCGCCCTCAGTCCAACGGTCAGATTCAGTCGCAACACATGCACTTAACTAGCCGTTGCAATCGAGGCGCGGTACTACCACCATGTAACACGCAGTCGTTCCGCAAAACCGGTAGTTCCGCCCAAGGCACTACGGTACTACCGCACTTCAAAGAGAGCAACACATGCTCGAAATCGCGGCTAAGGACTAAAACGCATCCCTTCTAGAAATTACGTAACGCCAACATATGATCGGTACTTCCGGGCTGCGGTCGTACCGCTCACACAGAGCCGGTACTACCGTACTTCCAAGAGAGCCAAAGCACACGAAATGCAACGGTTCTGGAAAAAGCATACCGCCACACAAAGAACGGTACAATCGTCCTGCGGTAGTTCCGCTCAAGAGCCCCAGATTACCGCATCGCGTCGTATCATTAAGATATCGCCGGTGCTACAGCACCTTAAGAGCAACACATGCTCAACAGGGTTGTGGTAGTTCCGCCAAGGAACCACCGGTCAGACTGCATGCAAATGATAGTTCTGCACAACACATGTCAAGATTACCGCTTTTCAGAGAAAACTCAGATTGCATTCGCTTCGACTCAAATTGCAAAACACATTTGCCAATTTGATGCGCAATGCAAACAAGGGTTCAAGTGGGATTCTCAACAAGTTGTAAAACACATTTGCCAACTTATAGAATCACACTACAAGGAATAAGATACATGGACCTACACCATTTGCAAAACACATTCGCAAACTTAAGTCACATGCTACAAGGGTTATCCATGAGCCGCAACTATTTGCAAAACACATTCGCAAATATTGGCAACAGGTTAAATTGAGCTGGAGCAAACATAATGAGCTATCAACACATGACTAACTCAAGCTACTAGTCAAGACCCCTCTTAATAGTACGACAACCTATACTAGCAATCTAGTCTCCCAGACACCGAGACCGGTAAAAGACTAGGAACACATTCTTAGCCCTAGCTAGCCATACCTTTGCCTTGAGCAACCACTTGAAGCTTGATGACGCACATCCTCACTTCAAGTCCGGGTTCTTGACTTGAATAGGCATCAACACATGATGCACTCTTTACTTGACTTCCATCAACACAGGATAGGTCTTCACTTGACTTGATGATCAACTCAAGATCGCCTCTTCCTCTCAAACATCATCGACATACGTTGATTTCCTCTTCTTGAACTTGATGCGCATCAACACATGATGCATCCTTTACTTCAAGCTCTTCACTTTCGGGATCTTGACTCGAACATCATCAACACATGATGATTTTCTTAATCCCGAACTTTTACTTGATGATAATCTACACATGATGTCATCCAAAGTCTCCAACCACATGGAACTCAACCTATTCATCCAACTCAAGGAAAGTGTTAGTTCCACAATATGATTATCATTTATTACCACAACATATCATTAACTCATAATGGTTGGGACAAGATACCACAATCTTTCCTTCTTTGGTAATTGATGATAGTCACTTCAATAGCAAATAATTGAATAGAAATTGATATGAGTATATACGAACTACACAAGTTATATATACTCAAGGATATATGAGCATATATGAACTACACAAGTTAAATAAATATATTCAGGGATATGTTTCAAAGTAAGGATCCTTAATATATGTGGAAAAAAAATTTGGATCAATACTAGTGAAACCTCAAAATATAGAATGAACTCCCCCTAAATGTGTGCATACACAAATGTATAATGGGAACATATGCACATATCCAAGTTAACCTTTTGGTGGAGTTTAACCTATATTTTGGATCCGAGGAATGCAACAAGATATATAAGAAATGATGTCGAATGCATACCTCTTTGATTCTTACCTTTTGATCCAATTAAGACTAAACCATAGATACAACATTAGAAGTGTTAGTCTCACAAATAGATTTGTCATGAATTACTTGCATGCCTTCGTGATTTTCACCTTTATATCCAAATAAGACTACACAATGTGTATATCAATAAAGATGTTAGTCTCACAATTAGATTTGTCATTAATCACCAAAACTCCATTAACACATAATGGCAGGTCTAGATCCTTCAATCTCCCTATTTTTGGTGATTGATGACTAATCCTTTATCAATGACAATATTTGGATATAAAACATCATAAGATAAGAAATAAAGCTTATTGATTATTTGCATGGATGTTAAATACTCCTTTTTGACCTAAGCATGAAGTAAGGTAAAATCACAAGAGAATCTCCCCCTTTTGGTAAACTCCCTCTTTTTCATCACAAGAGATAATCTCAAATAAATCAATCATAAGGACATCCAAATGTAGCTCATACAAATTTTCCTCCTTTTGGCATTAATCACCAAAAACCAAAACAAAACGAATCCAATGGGGAGTCTTCGCAAAACGTCTTTCATTTTGCTTTTAAGAATCTTTTTAGGAAAACCTCCCCCTAAACATGTGCATAATTTCAGAACAAATTTTGCAAGCACACGTAGAGATTTTTAAAGAAAAAAAAATTGGCGGAGTTTCCTTTGCTTGAACGCACTTGAGAATAGGAAGATCAACAATGATTGCACGTGCAAAAGCATAAGCATAATATTAACCAACAAGTTCAACAGGATAGCAATAGAACCATAACCTTTAAACTATTATAATCACAAGCAGACACATCAAAAGTTTAACCATTAAGACATAACAATCCATATGTATAGTATATAATAACAAAAGGTCTTGCTCCCCCTAAATCTTTCTAAGTCTTCTCTTGGCAAGCTTCCCTTTTGACATCAAGAAGAACCAAAAGGATGCAGCAGGTCGTGCAAAGCTCGGTCTGAAAAAGGTTCATAGGGAGCTTGATCTTGAGGAGAAGGTGGAGCTTGATCTTGATGAGCAGGTGGAGGAGAAGGGACTTAAGAAGTCGAAGCTGCAACAGGATCTCGAGGAGGTGTGCGAGGAAGACGGTGTCCAAAACGTTGTGGAGCCGATAAAGCTTGCTGAAGAGCCCTCACATCTTCTGATAATGCAACAAACCTATTGTTGCTTTTAGATTGAAATGCAAGCTGTGCTGCCTTCATCTCTTGCTGAGAGGCTCTCATCTCTTGCTGAGTGTTCTTTATTTCTAGGATAGCTGAATAAATCTGAGCAAGTGAGACTTGACTTTCTTCTTGAGCTGCTGCCCCTGGAGCATCCTCTTCTTGCTGTTCTTGATGTGCTTGCTGCCCTAGAAACTGAACAGGAGGACCTTCTCGTGGCTTGTATGCCTTGTGGACTGTCCCTAATCCTCCTTTATATCTAGTTTGTCTAATAATCAGAGCCATAATATATGGAGCATAATAGATTCGCTTGACTCTGTCATTCTTGGAGGAGGCAATCCCTCTGATGATAACATCTATGACATCAAACTTCTTGCCTTCCATGATAAGATCTATCAGGTTTCATGCATGTCCTCTTATGGCATCGAAGTTTCCACTCTTAGGCGGAATAGTATGATTAATAATTCTATTAATCAGACTAGGGATGGATAGCAAACCACGAATCTTTCCTGGAGTGGTCTTGACATTCCTGTCATAGAAATCTGTCCAAGTAGGAGCTAGAAGGGTAGGTCTATCATAGACTTTCTCATAATTGCTAGACTTTATATGTAATGCCAGCTCAAATTCATGTTTAGTGCAAGTCAAGACTCCTGTCCCTGTCATCCATGATATTTCATTGAAATCAGGTGAGATGTAAGAAGTAGCATAGAATTGCCTGATGAGCTCCTCATTGTAGTCACTTCTGAGTGCTACTAGTTTATGAAGACCAGCTCTTTGAAAAAGCTGATATGTGCCTTCATACTTATCCAAATTGTTTAGATGAGACCACTTAATCCATTTATGATCAGCAAATTTCTTGTCGAGACCATAACACTGCTCATAGACTGACTTCTGAAAGTTTGTATGGAATCTGAGATCTGTAGAAGACATGGGAAGCTCAAATTGATTCATGTGACGCATTATAGTGTAGTCATTTGCAGAGATTGTCCTCAAATCTATCTCCTATTCCTCAACATCTCTCATTTCTTCATCACTTGTTGCTGCTGCCTCACTTTCTAATTCATGGTCTGATACATCCGGGGAGGATCTAGCATCACTGTCAGAGTCATGCACGGGACCTTTCCCTCTTCCTCTTCCTCTTCCTACTGTCTTCTTGTGACAGACTGCTGGAGTTGCTGCCTGAGAAGAAGATTGTCCTCGCGGAGGATCAGTGGATTTGCGAGAGACAATCCGAGTCCTCGGCATCTTGAGGATTGAGGGAGTGAAACCCTAGAGATGCAAGGAATCAACAGGAATCAACAAATAGCCGAAGGACTTTGGGGATTTGAGAGTGGTTTTGTGGAGTTTTCGGAAGAGAGAGAGAAGCTGAGAGGAGGAACGACGCGTATGGTGAAAGATGCTATGATCGTTCGGTGATAAAGGGTGAGGGGTAAAGGCCAAATCGCACAGTAGTTAACGCCCATTTACTAACCGATGCGGTAGTACCGCACTTATACCGCCGGTAGTACCGCATGATCAAAGCCGGTCGTACCGGGTTTCCTGGGATTTCAAGAAAGGAGCAGAGATTTGATAATACTGCAAATGATCCCAAATTTTGAACTCAATTAAATATCATTTAGGATCATTATGCATTAGATAGCAGATATAAAATTCAAAGAATATAATTTTTATGAAATAGGCTTTTGATTTTGGCAAATCCAATCTCATTTTCATTTAAAACTTCTTCAAAAGATCCAAATATTGCAGAACTAAGCATTTGAAGGAATTTAATGCATCCAATTTCATGTGTGAGTTATAAATAGCATTATGGACCTATTCATATGAATAATTTTGGCTCATATGGCGAATACTCACTTAAGTGCTAGAAAGTGACCATTTAGGTCAAAGTAGTATTTTGGACGTGTTTCTAAATCAAATAACTTTTGCTAGGTTGGCCTTTTGAAAAACATTTGAATACCAAACAGGTTTAGAATAGCCAACTCTAGGATTTTCATTTTGGGACAAATGTCAAATTCCTTTTAGTATTGATTTTACACAAAAATCTAGTTTAGGTCAAAAACAAGATTCTAAGATCTAGAATTTTGGCTAGAAACTCATTTCCGTTTAAAATAGGTTTTTCTTGAACCAAAACATTTGGTAAACCTTTTGAAATGCATTTGTATATATTTTGCAACTAGTTTTTCAAAGGATACACTAATAATTTCAAAATTTTGACTTTTGGCTAAATGGCTCAAATTTGAAAAACATCGCTAGCACTTAATCTATTTGGGCACACTTAGGGATGTGATATACATGATTATGATTTAGCACTCCCTCGTAATGTGCCACTTACTATATTGCTCAAGATAGTAAAACAAAGATTTAGCACCTGAGCAAGAATAACCATTTTCTAAGATTTTTCATGAATGCAACCTACACAGGATAAAAGGGCTAGATACTTCAATGTAAGTACTTGTTACCGAAATGGCATTGGCTTATGATATGAAGTGATCATCCTCAAGTTTGGCTTCAATTTGACATATGGTGGAATCCACCTCTTCATGAATAAGCCAAACTTCCAATACCTTCTCCAAGTACCTATTAATCATTTAAGCACATTTGGTACCCAAGACTTGGTTGGGTCCATGAATGTTAGTCACAATAGATTTGGGCACCCAAATGGCCCTTTTAACAATAGTCTTACATGAACTAACATTCCTAGCAAACACATTGCCATTCATATCCTTCCTAAGCAAATATTAGTCATTATAAACAATGGGCTTAGGAGTGATACCTTTAGGACATTCCTTACTAAAATGTCCCTTCTCCCGGCAATTGTAGCAAGTTGGACTTTTGCTTCCCCGACTTATCTTCTTATCTTGCTTAATGCCGGCTTGTCTCTTCTTTGATGACATCGACTTGTCATCCACTTTGTTTGGGCACACTGAGGCAATGTGACTATTCTTTTTGCATCCAAAGCACTTGAGATTCTTGAATTGTTTTCTATTTTGCTTTGGGATGCTCTTCACCTTCTTCTTGGTGGTGAAACCAACTCCTCCCTTGTTAATTTTCTTGTTAGGGCATACGGAGGCGAGGTGACCCTTTTGATGGCAATCACAGCACTTGACATTCTTCGAGTGTCTTGCATTGTGTCTTGTCTTGCTATTCTCCTTCTTAGGAGTGAAGCCAATTCCACTCTTATCTTGCAAGCATATTTACTTGCTCAATATTTCATCAAGAGTGGTCTTCCCTTTATAGCTTCTTTCCAAGTCAATTGTCAATTTCTTGACTTGGACCTTGAGCTCATTATTTTCTTCTACAAGGTTCGTCTCAATACACATAGAAGAAATAGAAGCATCTATTTGTGAGCAACAAAGCACATCTAGCAAGTCATCACAAGAAGTGGATATGTTGATTTTAGATGAAATGCAAGAATTTGCAATTACGCATGGTAAATCATCTAATAAATCACATGTTATTCCAATATCCACTTTAGAGCTAGTATAACTTTTAAAAAGGAGGGTTTCATGTTCATCTTTTAGAACATCATAATTATTTTGAAGTAGATCATAATCTTTCTTCAAAACTTTAAATTTAGAGACCTCCTTTCCTATAAAATCATTTAGCTCTTCTAGCATATCTAACAACTCATCATATGAAGGTTCATTATTATCATCATCATTATATACCTTCTTTTTACCTTTTGCCATAAAGCAATGAAGTGATGTTGATGGGGTTGAGGTCTCATCATCGTCGGAGCTAGAAGTTGAGTATTCTTCTATCGACGTCCATTCTTCTATGCAATCATCACTAGTGGAAGTGAACCTTTCATTATATTCTTGAAGATGGGTCCACATCTCGTGAATGTTTTTGAGATCGCATATGGCATCAAACACATCTACACTCAAAGCACTAAATAAGACGTTAATTGCTTGAGCGTCGAGATGTAAACATTTCTCTTCCTCAATTGTTGGAGCAATATGATCCAATGGAGGAGAAAAACCTACATCTACAATCCGCCATATATTTTGGCCCACGGTCTTAAAATAATGGGAAATTTTGATAAACGCCACTACTAAGTATCCGTATCAGAGAAATGCCATCGCTCTTTTCGATATTCAAAATATGCCATTGCAAACATCTTTTTCTCATAGAAATGCCACCGATCTACATATTTCACAAATATTGACGTTATTGCCCCCGTCTTCTTCGGTGAGTCACGAGTTGTTCCCGCGAGATTGCCGTAGAAGGCATTGTCATGAGGTCGAGAAATGCGCAGCCGAGAAATGGGAGGAGCGCGTCGAGCCGAGCTCACGGTGAGACCCATGTCATTGAGGTTGACGGCGACGACGCTGCCGTCGGCGATGGCGCGACAAGACGCCTACCCACGAAAGCACGCGCGATGGAGTTCCCGCCAAGACGGACGCCGCGTCACCGCCAGCTTCATAAGCGCTGCCATGCTGGTCGTCCGCCACGGACGCTACGGCAAAAAGCGGCTTGCCGCCGCTTCGTCGGCGTGGCAATAGCGCCAAGACCAAGCAAAGAAGCAGACCAAAGAAGAAGAAGGTGGCCGCCATGAAGGGCGGAGGTGGCCATGGTTTCGCGTCCTCTTATACGAAGGCGTGTGAGCGCGTCGAGCCGGAGCTTCGCCGGGCGAGACCCATGCCGCCGAGGTTCACGGCGGCAATCGCGGCCGTCGGCGGCGACACGCCGCGAGACGCCGCCCACGAAAGCACGGCGCGATGGAGTTCCGCGGTGCGGTGCGGACGCCGCGTCCACCGCCCAGCTTCGAAGCGTGCATGCAGGTCGTCCGCCACGACACGCTGCCAAAAGCGGCAGCGCCCTTCGTCGGCGTCGGCAATGGCAGGCGCCAGCACCCGAAGCAGCAGCAGCACTAGCAAGAAGAAGGCGGCCGCCATGAAGGGTGGGGAGGCGGCCATGGTTTCGCGTCCTCTTATACGAGCGTGTGAGGAGCGCGTCGAGCCGGAGCTCGCCGGTGAGACCCATGCCGCTGAGGTTGACGGCGGTTGACGCACGAAACGCCATGGTTTTGCAAGGAGGAAGAGAACCAAATGGAGATGGCCGCTAACTTCTTGCGTCGTGCCGAGGTTCTTGGATGGCTTCACATGTCGAGCGCGGAGACGGCGGCGGCATGGAGCTCTAAAAATGGGGGAGATGCGGCGTGGAGCAGTGTGAGGAGTGAGGAAGGAGAAGGTAGGGGTAATTTAGTCCAATACTGATAGAATACGTATACTAGTGGCATTTGTAGGATGTTCCAAGCTTTGCAGTGGCATATTTGGAATATCGAAATGAGCGATGGCACTTCTCTGAAACGAGCACTTTGCAGTGGCATTTATCAAAAATTCCCTAAAATAATATGACATGCGGATTTTCCAATGAGCATAATTTGTGCCATTAAATTGTGGTGCTTCACCTAGGTGCACTATATCACTAGTGACCATCCTTTACTCTCTAGATGGTTAAGTCTAATAAATGAGAGACCAAGCTCTGATACCACTTGTCAGATCGAGGAGGCTGACTAGAGGGGGGGTGAATAGGCGGTTTTAAAAACTTTTGGCTAAAACTAATTTCTAATGCGGAATCTAATATCAAAACGGTTTTGACAATAAAAGCCTAAAACAACTAGGTTCAACTAAGTGCACCAACAATACAAGTCTATTGGTGAATATTGCAATTAAGCAAGACTTGTAAGCAATTCAATTTTAGCAAAGTAAATAGCACATGGTAATGAGTAGCTATTGCAATCATACACAATGAATAATCAATGTAAAACAACGAATATAAATTGCAATAGTAAAGCACTAGAATGCAAACCAAGATTGACACGACGATGTTTTACCGTGGTGTTCGGAGACTTGCTGGTCTCCCCTAATCCACGTTGAGGCAAGCCCAAACCAATTGGACCGGCTTCACAAATTAAGCCAACGCCTCCGAGGTAAGTCCAAACCAATTGGATCGATTCCAAACCGAACCAACACCTCGCTCCACTAAGGTTGCTCCTTCCTCCACTCTGGAGATAGCGAGCACCATACCACTCACAAACCACCCGGGTCTTCTCACAACCTTCTTTGAGAAGCTCACCGGCGTAACGACGCCACCACGCCGTCTAGGTGTCGGCAAACACCAAGAGTAACAAGTCTCCAACTTTCACTTGAACCAATCAAGTGTCTATGCTCACGTGGATACTAAATCCACCACCTAAGGCAACACATGCACTTAGGGTTTTCTCTCCAACCTCACTAAGTGCAACACATGCACTAAAGAGTAGAGATGGCTTGCTCTTAGCTCAAAGAAATGAATAAGGCACTAGCAACACATGCTATGACCTTAGCAACAACACCAGCCACCTCCCACACACGGCCAAGGTGGGTATTTATAGCCCACATACAAGAACTAGCCATTCGGGAGAAGAACTAGCCGTTGGAAGTGAAGTCTGCTGAAAAGTCAAGGAAATCGGAACTATCAGCCATTATATGGCGGTACTACGCCCTCGATCCAGCAGTCGAATCGATCAGAACACATGCAATCGAACTAGCCGCTAGAATCGAGGCGCAGATTACCGCCATGTAACACGCGGTCATTCCAAAAACCGTAGTTCCGCCTAAGGCACTACTAATTATACAAGACTTCAAAGAGAGCAACACATGCTCGAAATAGCGGCTAAGGACCAAAACGCATCCCTTCTGGAAATTACGTACCGCCAACATATGATCGTTACTTCCGGGCTGCGGTCATACCGCTCACACAGAGCCGGTACTACCGTACTTCCAAGAGAGCCAAAGCACACGAAATGCAACGGTTCTGGAAAAAGCATACCGCCACACAAAGAACGGTACAACCGTCCTGCGGTAGTTCCTCTCAAGAGCCCGGTACTACCGCATCGCGGTCGTACCGCTCAGTACACGTCGGTGCTACCGCACCTTAAGAGCAACACATGCTCAACAGGGTTGTGGTAGTTCCGCCAAGGAACCACCGGTCGTACCGTACAGCGGTAGTTCCACACAACACATGTCGGTACTACCGTTTTCCAGAGAAAACTCCGATTGCATTCGCTTCAACTCAAATTGCAAAACACATTTGCCAATTTGATGCGCAATGCAAACAAGGGTTCAAGTGGGATTCTCAACAAGTTGTAAAACACATTTGCAAACTTATAGAATCACACTACAAGGAATAAGGTACATGAACCTACACCATTTGCAAAACACATTCGTAAACTTAAGTCACATGCTACAAGGGTTATCCATGAGCCGCAACTATTTGCAAAACACATTCGCAAATATTAGCAACATGTTAAAGTGAGCTAGAGCAAATACAATGAGCTATCAACACATGACTAACTCAAGTTACTAGTCAAGACCCCTCTTAATAGTACGGCAACCTATACTAACAATCCGGTCTCCCAACCAAACACCGAGACCGGTAAAAAAACTAGGAACACATCCTTAGCCCTAGCTAGCCATACCTTTGCCTTGAGCAACCACTTGAAGCTTGATGACGCACATCCTCACTTCAAGTCCGGGTTCTTGACTTGAATAGGCATCAACACATGATGCACTCTTTACTTGACTTCCATCAACATAGGATAGGTCTTCACTTGACTTGATCAACTCAAGATCACCTCTTCCTCTCAAACATCATCGACACACGATGGTTTCCTCTTCTTGAACTTGATGCGCATCAACACAAGATGCATCATTTACTTCAAGCTCTTCACTTTCGGGATCTTGACTCGAACATCATCAACACATGATGATTTTCTTAATCCCGAACTTTTACTTGATGACAATCAACACATGATGTCATCCAAAGTCTCCAACCACATGGAACTCAACCTATTCATCCAACTCAAGGAAAGTGTTAGTTCCACAATATGATTATCATTTATTACCACAACATACCATTAACTCATAATGGTTGGGACAAGATACTACAATCTTTCCTTCTTTGGTAATTGATGATAATCACTTCAATAGCAAATAATTGAATAGAAATTGATATGAGTATATACGAACTACACAAGTTATATATACTCAACATGAGTGTATACGAACTACACAAGTTATATATACTCAAGGATATATGAGCATATATGAACTACACAAGTCTCATATGCTCATATGAATATATTAACTACATAAGTTAAATAAATATATTCAGGGATATGTTTCAAAGTAAGGATCCTTAATATATGTGGAAAAGGAATTTGGATCAATACTAGTGAAACCTCAAAATATAGAATGAACTCCCCCTAAATGTGTGCATACACAAATGTATAATGGGAACATATGCATATATCCAAGTTAACCTTTTGGTGGAGTTTAACCTATATTTTGGATCCAAGGAATGCAACAAGATATATAAGAAATGATGTCGAATGCATACCTCTTTGATTCTTACCTTTTGATCCAATTAAAACTAAACCATAGATACAACATTAGAAGTGTTAGTCTCACAAATAGATTTGTTAGAAGTGTTAGTCTCACAAATAGATTTGTCATGAATTACTTGTATTCCTTCGTGATTTTCACCTTTATATCCAAATAAGACTACACAATATGTATATCAATAAAGATGTTAGTCTCACAATTAGATTTGTCATTAATCACCAAAACTCCATTAACACAAAAGTGGCAAGCATGAGAGCATGAGCTGTCTCAATCAAGTGACGATGCTTACGCTCGGAGACACCGTTCTGAGCATGAGCACCAGGACAAGAGTATTGGGGAAGAGTACCATGGTCAGCGCGAAAATGACGCAAAGCAACAGATAGGTACTCGCCAGCAGAGTCGGCACGAAACACATGAATGACCGAATCAAACTGAGCGTGAATCATGGTGACGAACATCTGGTAAATAGAGAGAACCTGATTGCGAGAGGACATGAAGTAGATCTAAGTATGATGAGAATAATCATCAATAAAGATCACATAGTATTGATGACCCCTTTCAAAACGAAGGGAGTCGGACTCCAAACATCTGAGTGAACAAGATCAAATGCAAAGAACACCATACGATTAACATCTAAGTGAATAAGATCAAACTTAATACATATATGTGTTGTATTACCACTAAGTAGAACTAATTATCCAACCATGTCACATTGTCGTAGTGGATCATAATCCAGTGCGACCAACCACTCCACCAGCCTCCATCATACCAGCGCTAAGTCCCTTGTCCTAGCTGAAATTGGCGTGAAGAAATAGGGACGGTCTATTGAACCAGTCACCTTTCTTAGCCGTAGGATTTTGATCCAATAGATACCACAAGTTTCTGTGTTGTGATGTGCTGCCTTACAAAACCAAAAAAAAAAAAATCTAAACTAGACAAAAATAAATCTAGATGAACCCTACAAATATAAAAGCAAATATAATTAAAAGTTACAGTAAAGTTGTGCTAAAATTGCACATCACTTGGTAATACAATTTTAGACTTAGTATTGTGCAATTGTATGTGACTGAGAGATAAAAAAATTTCAGGCAACTAAAAAATTAGCAAACTCGGAAGAAATATATCTAGCGTACGAGAGAAACCCTACCACATACATAAAAAAAAAAACAACGCTACACAAGTCGCAAGGGCATACGTCTGATCCGTGTAAAAATCGGTGTGAGCAAAGCATTTTCCTGAAAACATTTTAAGGATGCGATACGAATACGAGCCTACATCTGCGTCCACTTCTATCGTGGCGCTGATGACTTTTCTCATGCTTATCTCTTGTGTCACTCTCTCTATAGGAAGGACTAGCTGGGAAAGAAAAAAACCATAAATATCTAGCCTCTCCTATTCTCTCGTGCTCGTCAATGTGTGTAGTCATTCGTCAGCAGCCATACGATCCCACCTTATTCAGATGTGCCCGGTACTCGGTGCTAACCTCGTCGTGGTGCAAAGGTAACTGCAAGCGTAACTGAAACCGACGGGCAAAATGGCAAATCCATCTGAATCTGACTCATCTCCATTCTACGGAGGAAAGCAGCTGTGACGGCGAAAGCCGAAAGGTGAAGGAATGGAGAAATCCATGCTCCTGGAAGCTGAAATGCCGATTTGCTCTACTTTTTTTTAAGGTCTGATTTGCTCTACTTAATGTGACCTTGGTTTTTTGCTGCTGTATGTTTGCCAGACTCAAGGATTCAAAAACCGGTACCGGACTAAATCCCGATCGCAGGTCGAGAAAAAAAAACGGCCGATTACCAGATTTTCTAGAAAAAATTCGGATGAATTTGGCTTGAATTTGCTTAAAAACCAGATAAAATTCAAGAATTATAATTTGAATTTGCAAAACCCAGAAAAGCCGACCGGTTTTTCCGTTCCCGGTTACCACCGGTAAATCCGGTAACAGACCAGTTTTTTCTTCCCTAGCTGGACTATTATGTGCTCTCGGTTGTAGCTTCTTGGCTAGCTGGCTTCCCCAGTTCGTTGTTTTGTCGAACTATGTTGTGTAAGAATAGTTATTAGCTTTCTATAAAAGCTAGGTCTCTTTCCTTGCTAAAAAAATGTGACCTTGGTTTTTACTGGTGTTGAAATCCTTGGAGCAACGCCCTTCAAAAAGGGATTGAGAAAAAAAATTAACAGAGAAGAAATGGGTGGCTACAATATATACAACTTTTAGTAGCAAAAAGCTCTTAGCCGTTCTTTCTCTCCTAACATTTTCCCCCGCTCTCACTTACAGCGAATCGTGAGAAAAGTGTATCTGCAATGTATAAATTACATACATATATACCACCATAGTCACTCTCTTAGAAGAAAAAAAACCACAGAAGAAAGGAAAGATGGGAGTTGCAGAACGCATGCAAATAACAGGCTTTGCTTCTTGCTGAGCTTGCTTACCGGATTGGCTTTAATTAAGATTTCATTCGCAATAGCTCAACTTTAGATGGGGTCATGCAGGTTGCCGTGTGAGTTGTGACGCACACGGTTTTCGTCTTCTTGTTGGCGTTCGTTTCCGCGTTTGTGTTTGTTGGGACGTCCCAACGGTTGGTTTTGGGCCACAGTGATGCCATTATCCGTGGGCATGAGTCCAAGTTCTGACCATACCACGTCACGTAGTACTACTCCCTCGCAAAAATATGTTTTTTATGTTGATACGATCATTAAAATATAACTTTAACCACTAATTAATATTATAATATATTTATAAAACCCAATAAACTATAATATTATGAAAGTCTTTTTCACGTATGATTTTTATATATCTAATCTTAGTATTTAAAAAGATATGGATTACTAAAGTTTTCAAAGTTTTGTGTTTTTGTAACTGAAGGGGGTACTTCGCTACACCAGTAACCAGTGGCTGGTTTCGATAAGGGATGACTGCTTTTGATAAGAGAGATAGGATGACGCCAGTACGCCAACGTCCTAGAATTCTACTACCATCTTTAAAAGATGCCCCAATCCTCACACTACCATCTTTAAAAGATGCCCCAATCCTCACTAGGTTAGACCCTTTTCAAGGATTTTTTTTTTTGGTCAGAAAGATGCCAGACAGGTTCCTCATTCCTTGTAAGAACTTGTTAGATGCCAGTAAAGTTCCTCATTCCTTCTTAATAAATTTGTTAGAAGCCAGAAAGTGCACATTCTCCCGTGCCCAGGCATGATGATACACGTTCTTACATTGGTCCCTGCATTACAAGTGCCGTCCAATTATCCATATTCTTTTGGAAAATCCGGGGTAAACAAACACGGAAACGGCTGGTGGTTTTCCTGGCAGAAATGTTGGATATTATCTTTCAGAATGGCTATCGGGGCAACGGTGCACAACTTCTGCACCTGAATGGACAGATAATTTACAGCATTAGGCAATCTCATCAGAGCAAGTACCTAAACTGCAACTGTCATCAAAGCAAGTTCCTTAGCTGCGGTCGACGGCCATAATGAGCAGCATTCCGCTGTTACTACTCCAAAATTTTGCTTACTCTATTTGATGTTTCACAATTCATACACTTTATGTTCTTCAAACTACAAAGCAGTTCCTCTCTGAGAAGTACCACCTTAATCCTCAAAACTACCCATTACAAACAGGTTCATGAAGGCCTGGAGCAGGTCATGGAAAACCCCGTTTATCAAGTGATGCAGCCCAGCTCAAATATTACCTTGCTCCAACACCCTTATTCAGGCGAAGGATGAATGCACAACAAGGAGATTTTCAAGCATCAATCACCTTCCCTTTCTCCTATCCTTTTCCCGGTCTCTACTTCTATCATAGTAGTCATCCCTCCCTCGGCCTGCACTCTTTTCACGAACCCTCTCTCTCCCGACATCATTACCATGTGATCTGTCTCTGTTGCGATTCTGCTCTCGGTCTCTCTCCAGTGACTTCCTCAAAGGACTACGGCTCCTACTCAGGCTCCGACGCCGCTTCCTGGAAGAATCACGAGCATCATCATGCCTTTCTTTCCGCTCCAATGTTCTCTCTGCAATATAGAATACTATTTTCATATAAGGAACATCACAACAAACACCATTAAACCAAAATATTTTAGTGAAGGGTACAGCATGGCTCATTGTTATCGAATAAACTATTAAGTGGTGGTGCAAAATATGTTTCAATAATGTAGATGTATGTGCCAAAGCAACAGAAATGCTATTATCAAATAAGCAGGATATATCCTTCCTGCCTTCTTACATACCAGAAGACCGCCTGTTGTTTGCACCATCAGTTGAAGATAAACCATATTCAGACTGAAGACGCCTACGGTGGCTAGCAACCCTCCTCTCAATCTCCTCCGTGTTCCTCGAACCCTTCTCCTCAAGAGATTCACGATACTGCATGACAGCAATCTCAATCTGCCTCAACTTCTGCCTGCAGATCAAAAGGCGTTGCAATTACAGTAAAAAAGAAATGTGCTTGCCTAACAAATGATATAAAATTTGGTCAAGAAAATGGTAAAATGATTAAACATGGGGGAAAAGTACCTATGCTCTTCATCAACAATTGTATCTGGGTGATGGCTTGCGTGATCACTACTAACTTCTGTTGCATCAGCCTTCCCAGGATCACCAGCAATATCACTTCCAGATGAATAGCTTAATCCCAAGCCTCGGCCGCCTTTTCTATCTTCATCATCGCTGCCGTCATCCTCTCGACTCCATTTAGAAGCTGGCAAAACAGGATCAACTTTTGGCTTCTTGCTTGGAACTGGTTGAAGTTCAGTCGATGCAGACTCTCTAGAGCGTCCTTGGCCTGTTTCCATACTGTGGCGAGAGAGCCCCAATATATCTGATTCATCCTCACCAGTTCCACGTCTCAAAGCACTACGAGCATTCACACTAATTTCCTCTCTTCCAGTTTTATGTGCTTCGCCTTGTCCATATTTCGTGTCAACATCTTTCTCATACACCCGCTCCTTCTCAGCCTCTTCCAAGTTAAGCAACCTTGCAACCATCATCTCTTTACCACCACATAGTGAGAGGCCATTATGTCTGCAACGACGTTCAAGTTCAGCTAGCGGAAGCCCTAACAGCTCTTTTGTTGCTGCTGCTTTTCCTGTGGCCAAGGCACCATCTTCATTAAGCCTAAATCCATCATTGCCATTCTCAGAGCTAGTTTTATTTTCAATTTCAGGTGCATCGCCACATAGAGAGTGGAACGGGATGACCCCAGAATTGCCTGATCTAAGAAAGGTAGTTCTCAGCCCATTCAGATATGCATCGGAAAACAAGAACCAGTCTGCCCATACTTGTAGAACTTTCAAAACCCTCTCCTGCAGAGTAGTAATAAATGAGTGCTTGCATGTAAGAACATCAAAGAAAAGAATAAACTAAAGTACTCAACAAATAGAGCAATACAAGTTACCTTCAGTGCTTCAGCAGTAATCCTTCCTGTGATACTGCGGTACAAGTCATTGAAGCTCTCCATAACATCAGGTATAGCAGCCTCAAACTTGGTTCGGAATGCAGAAGCATTCTTTACGGGAGCACTACTGTTATGAAGGATGTCAGACACAAGCATAAGCCGGGCGACCTTGGTTGGGATAGGCGTCTCCCTAAGTGTCAAAGATTCTGTAATAACCTCGACAATCTGAATATACAAGACAAGCGTCAATGAGTAGAGTACTCAAGCAATGTGAACTGCAGAAGATTATTAGAGTAATACTGCAATGTCAAGTAGGCCTCTGAGGTCCGAATTCACATAAAATAAATGAAAACTAAGCAGAGAACAAAACATATACAATTATACAAACAAACAGAAGGTCCCAAGTCCCAATAGTTAATATGTATCGCTCAAACAATGCTCAAGGAATAAACAAGTGTCAATTGAATGATGGATGCAATAGTTTGGAGTACAGGATTGCTCCGCATAAACCTAACTATGCAATGCTAACCTTGACAGCATCTGCATCATTCTAACTAATTGTGGCTATAGTTTCATAACAAAAGATAGCATTTCATCAATCAATGTTCGCTCTAGATGTTACCAATTTTACCCATTTTTCGTTCATTACTCTCCTTAGACATATATCTCATCAAAAGGGGTATGCTTCATACAGATAGTTCATGCTAGTGTAACCACATGAATCCCTTGAGTCCATGACCTCAAGGTTGTGAACTCATAATGATCAAGCTATTAGCTGATCTCAATGTGGTTACAAGTCATTGAATTTTTCAAGTAGGCCAGTTCAGAAAGAAAGGGAGAAAAGACTAGCAAAACATGTGAAACAGAGGCAACCTAAACCAGAGTGAATTCATAATCTCAAGTTCAAAGTAAAAGAAAACAAAAGGAGAAATTAGCTCTTTAAGTCAAACGTGACATAAGGTAGGCATTACCTCTCCAGCTGCATCAGCATTATCCAAGGCAAGTCCCATAGCCTCCTTTATCTGACTCCTCTCTAATGTCAATGCCCGAAGCATGTCCTCAAATTCATCACGCTGTGAATCAGTCAATGTACGCTCCACTTCAACACGCTGGAGAAAGAGAAGGCAAATTAGTCTTGTAATAGTACAAAATCATTTGCACCATGGTGCAAAGTAATAAAGTCTCTGACAAGGTCAACAAATCTTACCCTGCTTCTACCAGCTGCAAAAGTATATTCTTTTTCACGATCTGGACTTCTGCTGGATGGCAAAGCAGGTGGAACCCATCTGAAATAACATATTTAATACAACATTGTGTCACCACATAGTCAATAACCACAGGACCAACACATAATGGAATATCATTGTGCACCCCTATTACCTTCCACTTCCCGTGATCATGATAAATGGTTCTGTTCGCCATCGTTGTAAAGTATCACCCTGTGTTCCAATATCGTAAGCAGTTAATTGTTAGCGCTCTATCAGTACATTTACTTGCATATAGCTTATCCATACATATGTTTTACAGATGCAAGAACTTATGTGGCTTGTTCCTAAAAGGATCTTCTTTTCCAGCCAATATTAGGAGATTAAGACAATTCTAGAGAACAAGCTGAAAAGTGTATACTCAAAATTTCCAAAGTAATAAATTTCAATAAACTAAAAGATTGTTCAATTTTACCATTTAATAGGTTTCCACTGAGCAAAACAAATACAATGCAAACATGTCCTAATGATCAAACAATCATACATCTGTATTGCCATCAACGATATTAGAAAAGACAGTAATTAAGACAGAAAGCTTTATTATCACCACTTCAAACAACGAATGGCAGGTTTGAATGGATAACACAGATATAAACTATCTTCTATTGCTAGATCATAGTGGAGGTAGCAATAAAAAAATAGCAACACAAACATTAACAGGTACCTGAGCAAAGGAGTATAACCTCCAAACATAGTATGTGTGCTCTTTTGATTTAAGATCAAACAAGAAACTAAATAAAGAATTTCCTCGCCCTCTCTCCATTACAGCTTGTTCGAAAGCGCATCCACCATCAAGTACATGAAGAGCCATTGTGTCAATCACATGCCGAAGATGTGTATCATCTGGTGGAGAAACCACTATATCAGGAACGTTCGGTGTAAGGACCTGTACCAAATTTATCCACAAATTGAAGTTACAAAACCAAATTTGATGCAAAATCACAATATATCATGCAACTGGTGGCTAGCTGCCAATATCCTTTTTCAAGACAAAACTTTTTGGATTTGCCTAATTGAGAGTTCAGAAACAACAATGGAGCTACACATTATATTTGGGTTTATGAGACATTAAAGAACATGACTAGCAAAGTTACATACAAGACAGTGGTGGTGAATATACTGGAAAGGAATACACGATTGATGTGCCAACTGAGGAAAGATGAAAGAATATTCCCGGCATTAAGATGTATGCCACAGGGTAAGTGATGAATTTCTCTTGGTCTATACAATTCAAGCACTTAAATACTTATTTTAAAAAGAGAGAGAGCGAGAACTCAAATGGGCAGCATTGTGAATTATGAATCATTCATCATTCAAAGCAAAACATGGGAAAATTTTAAATGATATTGCTTTTATGGCGACAAGATGACCTGGATAGCAAGACCACTACGCAAGGACAGATGCATATAGCAATATTGCAAAATCACATCAACAAAAAATTGACATCCCACAACAAAGAGCAGGGAGAAAAGATTATGTAAGGAGTTCCCTACCAACTCTGAGGTTTGTGGTGTAACAGATGCAACAGGTGGGCCACCAGGACCAGATATGATGACAGTACTACCCTGTACAAAATATTGAAGTTAAAAGGTCACCAATGACAATTCATGTGGGCAACAACAAGAGCATGCCATTATATCTAAAACTTGTAAAAATATTAGGAAAAAGTTAGCTGAGCATATAAATTTTGATATAACACGAAGGGCGAAAAGGCAACCTCCTTATTTCTGATTGCCATGTGTCCTGGGGGAGGAGCAGGCAGCGCCTGTGATGGAAGAGCAACAGATTTGCCCCACCCAATCTTCAGCTCATAGTCATACACAACAACACCTGAAATGAATCATTTAAATAAATTGAAAGCAAGAATAGAAGTAGTATTTTGAAAGCAAGTACAGAAGTAATATTTCAAGCTCCCAAAGAAAAATGGGCAAACATGATGCCTGCCACCACATGAAAGTGCACAGTAACCTTGCATTTCATCCTTGGCTGCCTGTCCATCTGCTCTATTCATGAAGGCAACAAAACCACAATTCCTTTGCCTTCTGTGTTCCTCTTCTGTTCGAGGCCACATAATCTTGACACTAGCAATAGGTCCAAACCGACCAAACGTCCTCAAAAGAAAATTCTCATCCACCTAACATCGTATAGTGCACCATTAAGCTAACCATGTTGCATATAAACTTGAAATTATGTTTGGACAGAACATGTGCAGTTGAGAGAATCAACCTTGGGAGAGAGATTGCCAACATATAAGTTTGTAGTTTGTGGATCCCCATCATCAAATGATCCTGGAAATCTCCCAATGGGATCAAATTCATCTGGTAGTTCATCAAAACGGCTGGAGGGCTGCAGGAAAAAGCTTCAAACATCAATATAACACACTAATAATATTACAAAGATTTCTAGAGAATAGGCTGTGAATTAATCACTAAATTTTTCTTATGAGATGGAAATCTAATTTAAAGAATTCCTAGAAGTTGCAGATAAGCTAGAAACATTGGTGTTCTACATTCTAGTCAATTAACAGAGAACATTTCAACAAACTAAACAAAATCTAAATTACTCCATAGGTATATTAAATGCTGTCTAGTGGAAAAAGCCAAAAGGTTGATTTTAACACATATGTAAGTACATACCGCGGAGGTGTCACTGTGCCGGCCCTCACGCCTTTCTCGAAGCTCTTGCTCAAACTTGAGTTCCTCCATGAACTTATCTATTACTCTTGGCTTTCCTTTTTCCTTTTCCTTTGGCCGCTCCACTTCCTTCTGTGTGCCAAGATAATCATTAAACAAAGAACTATACTAACTACTGAGACAATCATAAGAATAATGAAAGTGACCTAACCTTTTTCTCTGGCTCTTTCCCAAATGATGGAGGCAAAAAAGATGGAACGTACCTGTATAAAAGTATACTATGTATAAGGTATCTACCAGACTATCACACTCATAAGTTAGATTATGACATGTATCATATGTAAAGATAGATGACATGGGATTACGCAAAACGACAAAAACAAAAGGATAGAAGCAATGCACCCAAAAAAAGGGCGGCAGGGTGAATTACTAAATAGACCTACTGCCCTACCTACAGGGGTATTTTGGATACTCTTAGTTCAATTAAAGGAACTTTCACCTTCCTCTACTTTGCCGTATTTTCTCTTTTCGAAATCATGTTTATCCAATATACACATCATAGAATTTTAGATTTCCAATGTTTGAAGCAATCAAATTTTACATTAAAAAAAGTATAGTTAATCCTAAAGCTTACACTTATAGACCATTGCCTGCAATGATTTAGTGGACACCACAGAACATTTGTAACTTACTCTAGCATGAGTAAACAAGGGGGGTCACTTATTCTAGCATGAGTACACAAGGGGGTTCCAAAAAATAAATGAGTAAGACTCATTTGGCATTGTTCAAAAGCACTTGCATTTTTCTACTTTTGTATCAAATAATTAGTTGAACACGTCGTTTTTAGAACCATAACAGCCAAATCTTAATTTAATTAGTAAAAAAATCCCATAACTAAGAAAAATCCACAGTGCAGTGCAGCATAGAAACCACAAAGTAGCCCTAAATCAGTAAATCCAGATTACATCAACCTCCAATACAGTCCCCCATCACTATAATTAGCTAAAATCAAATCTTTACCTTAATCTGTATACTCATTAACTTGATTGGGTAGGTTCTGCAAAATTATGAGTATTTCCTCACAATACTGCATATGTACAGAATGTTCGTAATAAACTGAAAATGTTTCTAAATTGTGCAAGCAGGAGATACCACCTCACAATAAAACAGGGTAATTTCATATTAAATTCTTGAATATGTTTATCATAAAGTAAAATATGCAATTATTTTTATTGGAAGTGACAACAGTATTAGAATTATTTGATTTCTAGTCAACTCTACAGGATCATATTATCAGTAGTCTCAATCATATTGTGATTCCAAAATTTTCCCTACTTCATACACGAATTGTTCCGCACAGCTGCTTATGTAGATTGTAGGATTCTAAGACCTGGCTCAAGATTCTAGAAACTACAGTCAGCATAACTGTCAATTGAAATGAATTTGTAAATTCTTACAGGATCACCCCAAACCCCAAATACAACATGAGCCATCATTATCTAGATGCAACATGGGTACTCTCCATATTCAGTACAACACCTGCATACTATCTACGAACAGGAACCTTTTTTACACAGACATAGAACTAGAAGTAATTGTCATGCCCAAAGGGTACAATGAACAAGAACTGTGAAAAATGATATACTCAAATGCAAGTTAAAGGTTGTATCATGAGTCGAAACAATTCATGGATGGGCAACTAGCCATTGGTTACAATCCTGCGGATATTAATATGACAGGAATCTAAGGCCTCCAAGGATTAGACAGGGTCTATAAGCCTCTACAAAATGTTCATTTTTACAAACACAACATAACTGTATCAAAGTCATAGCCATAGTACTGAAAAAGGCCAAAATATAAGTTATGTAATATTAGTATGAACTTAAGCAGCAAGTCAACATAATGGATTGCTCTGTCGAGATAGTGTACGCAACTATAGTCAGCACTACAGCATAAATGCTAATGCAATACAAACCATGAAGAAAGGTGGCATGGCTATTCACAAGACCAGCCAAGACTATTTTCTTCTTCAGACCACCCTTCTCATCTTTTAAATGCATTCAGCACTTGATAATAATTCAAAGTTAAATGTGCACACAATTCACAAATCATAATTATAATGAATAGTAAATTAGTATATAGCATAAAACATTTAAAAACAGCCCGTGGTTGGTCTCTGAATTCCGATTATATTGGCCACATGACTGTCTATGTAGCAGTGGTACCACAAGATACCATCTTCTAGAAATCAAGTATTTTTGCCGTTTACCTACTGCCCTTCTTTGGAACAGACCCCCCATCTTTGGACTTTCCACCTGCCATTGCCGAATGAATAAAAAGGCCGGTCTCTTGATTAATTGGAGCAATAAAAGAAACAATGCATATATCCATCATGATTGGTATTGAAACTACAAACTGGGGAGGCAACTATGGCAAAGTATAGGAAAATTAAAACCCCTATCACTAACCTTCAGAATCAGTCCTCAGCTTGGCATTGGGATCAATCACACCACCTCGGACAAACTTCGATCCAGACGTGCTTTCACCCTTGAATGAGTCGACAAACTCCGCGTACACACGTGCCGCTTCATCTTCCTCCCTCTTCACATACCAAAAGCAGTTAAAATCAGACTGAACGGAAAGTACATGCAAAAAAGAAACAATTAGCAATGTTTCGGGAAGGTTAAAAGGGACTCAAACCCCTGACCTTCTTCCTCGCCTCCTCATTCTCCTTATACCGGTGGAACGCAAGCTTCTTTGAACTCATCTGGACACTAGCATACAATCATCACCCGAGCATCAGACCCGAGCACTTCAAACGTTTCTACCACCCTATATATCATCAAAATCAAATCTAACTTACTATAAAAAGGGAAAAACACACGCACACGCACATAAATCATGAGCACTAAAGTGATTGCAGCCACTCTGACGCTATGAGCGATGGTTCCAAGTCAAAAAACTACGAAGAAATTTAACCTACCATCAGCTCATCACACGTCACAGATCCCCACTAACCCCACGTAGAAAATCATGGCCCCAGCAGAACGAGCAGCAGGCGCACGAGCTCTACACCAGCAGCACCTAGAACCGGGTGACACCAGCCACTCCGACGAACAAACCCTAGCAATCGGACGCGAGATGGGGGTAGACGATCGAGGCGCACTTACCTTGCGCCCGGCGACGAGGCGGACCGAATCGGGCGGCGATTCGGAGGGTCTCTAGGGTTTCGGCTCGCCGCGGAAGGCAGGCGGGGGAAGGGGAAGGGGAAGGAGGCGCTTCTGAGGTCGGAGCGGGGTCGCGACTCGCGACGCGAGAGGCGGCTCGAGCGCTTTTTAGTCCCTTGCGCGCAGGCGCGGTCGTGCCCGAGTCAGTGTCCAATCCGGACTCCGGAGCGACCGGCGCGGATTATTTTGGGCCAGGCCGTATATGGGAAATGGGTTGGGCTCTGTGAAGCCCAACTGCGTTTGCCGAGGTGTTTAAGGCTGGGACGAACCTTAATTCCTGTACTCCAAAATGGAGGCGATAGCTCAGGGTCACGGATGGCACCAAAAGTCAAAGGGCCCTGTCGAAGGGGAGGAGGACCTTCGGTTTCAAGCCTCTGATAACTAAGGGGGTGTTTGCACCTGGGGCCAATATGCCTGGTGAGGTTGCAGCCGGAAGATTGCCGCGAATCTGTTTGGTTGGGTTCCGTGCGTTGGTACCAGGTCAGGCAACTTCACAGCCCAGGCGCTAGAAATGGACGTCTGGTGGCCAGGCAGCTGTATCCACCGTTCGTAGTTTCGATCCAATGTTCTATTTTTCATTTACCAATTTCAGGCACAGGTTTCCAACAAAACGACTCATCTTCAGGTTTGTCTGGCCAGGCAAAAATCATCTACTTTTTAGGCTACTTCCAGGCACCATTTTTTCTCAAGCATGGAATCCAGGGCACCAACCAAACAAGCCCTAAAAGCATTGTTTGCGGGAGCTTCAGCGACGTAGGCTATGTTGGTGGAGAGAGGCCTAGCTTACTCCAAGAGCTGGCTCCTCGAAGAAATTGGTGGAGGGAGATACATCATGCTCTATCTTCTCAAATCCAAAACAAACTACGCTAATGAGTGAACTTACAAAGTAGAGGGGTCCAAACGGACGGACGGCACGGCAAGTTAAACGGGTTGTGTCGTGCCAATCCATGGGCTTAGCCACTGACCCAAGTACGACACGTTGAGCTCACGGGTCGTGTCATGCCAGCCTAGGCACAGTTAGCTCGATGGGCTAGAGACGGCCCGTTTAGCCCATCTACAAAAAAAAGGTGTCATGCTCGTCGCCACACGCCGCCACCTCCTCTTTCTTCGCCGTCTTGTTGTACGCCAGCACGCAGATCTTGTGTATGTCGGTAGGACTAGCTTTGGACCGAGGTCATGACCCAACAAGACACGTTGCGTCGGGCTGAGCCGACGCGACCCGTTTAGGTGTCAAGTCGTGTCGTATTTGAGCTAGGCCAACAGTGTCGTGCTTCAGACCGGCCTGACAGGCACAGCCCATTTGAATGAAACTAGTTGAAACTCTCCAAAACATGTGTGTGACGTCGATAATTAATGGAGTAGCTATTTGAGTCACAGATGGATTTTTTTTTAAATATAATTACAAAAATAAATAGCCGCCCCAAAAAATTACAAAAATGGTTTGAACTGGCGATAGGTAGCTAAAACCCTAAACTGGTTGGCATGTTTGTGATTTTTGTAGATTTTCAACGGTACAAAATATGTTAGACTCGCAATAACATTTTATGATCATCATATGTTGTTCTAGTGCGGTGAATTTCTGAAGAATTTTGCGAGGACAATCGAGGTATCAATGATTCGTAAGTAGGAATGTAAGTGATATTGCAATGCGCCCGGGAATTTATACACGGTGGAGAACTTTGGAGAAATGACCTCTTGTCATTACTTGCTCATGTACGCGCACTACATATTATGTAAGGAAAAAAATGTGAATTTGTCATTACTATCAAAATTACAACAAATCACACAGATATTACATAATATTCAGCAAAGCATCATAACACTTGGTTTATATCAAAACTACGACAAATCACACTGATATTACATAACATTCAACAAAACGTCATAACACTTAGTTTTTTCCAAATCAAAATAATAATTCAGAACATTGGAAATAATCAGGGGCAGAGCCAGCGGCTTTGGAAAGCCTGGGCAAGCTCGACAGGAAAGGAAAGGAGGCATAAGAGGTAAGAGGAGGCACTGCCGTCTACTACCAGCATGCTGGCTCCACGGCCTCGCCGACAACAGGCGGGGCGTCGACTTCTCCTCGGGCCTCATCGCCGCTGTGACTATCTTCCCCTAGGTCATCCTCTCCGCCACCGTGTTCAACTGCTTGCTGTGGCACGTGGTAGCCGAGGCTGTCACGGTAGAGGCGCGCGCCATGCACAACGCGGGCCAGGCCGGGCTCACGTTCTGGGCGCCCAACATCAACGTCTTCCATGACCCACGGTGGGGGCGCAGCCAGGAGACGCCCGGAGAGGACCCCGCCGTCGTCGCTGCGTACTCTATCGAGTATGTGAAGGGGTTCCAGGGGTAGTATGCAAGGACGAAGCCACAAAGCCTAGGCAAGTGGCCGGCCAATAGGGACGCTGGCTCCGCCCCTGGCAATAACATATTACAACTGTATGTGCTTTCCCGTGGCCGCGACCTCAACGTCCCCCATGTGGACTACCTCGAGTAGGGAGACCAGATGAGGTCCTCGCGGCGACGTCCGGAGTGTCGATGTCTCCTTCGTCCTGAGGATTTCTCGTAGGGTATTTCTTGAAGGTGTGCCCAGACTCCCTACAAATGGAGCACTTCTTCGTACGACGTCCAGCTTCTGCTTCGTCGATGTCGTTCCTGATGCGTCGTACCTGTCATCGGCCAACTTTTTCCTTGAGCCTATCAATGTCCGCAGCCTAGATTAGTTGCTCCCATGTTCGGATGGCCAGTGAAATGGCCAACCACGGCGTAACCATACATCTCTCCACTCCAGATTTGCATCGCCGCCTCCTTGGTGAAATAGTCAGAGAGGTACTGGCCAGAATGTTGCACCACCGTCGAACATGCGGCCATGACATGGGAGTAGGGCATATGCAGAAGAAGGGGTTTGTTGCAAGTGCATATGCAACTACCGCGGCCTAGCGTGCACTCGTGGGTGACCCTCTCGTGGTTCATCCCGCGGCATCATTTATCCATGCACATTATCTCGAAGCGAAGCTCCCTTGTGCCCATCTTGAATGTCCGATGCATCTCACCCTTCTTGCTCTTCTCCTTCATGTACTTGGTGACCATGGCAGAGTAGAGTACACTGTCATTTGCCATGACGAGCGATGTGTTGTTGCTTTTGTCAATAAAGTAGTCCGTCGTACCACGAAGAATTGCCTCCACAATACTAACCAAAGGGAGGCACCTTGCGCCGCGCATGACCCAGTTGTATACCTCGGCTAGATTGGTTGTCATGACACTATATCAAGCACCACCCCTGTTATGTAGCAGCGATCACTTCTCCTTAGGCTCGTTCTCAATCCAGTCCGGGAAGCATTTCACCTGCGCCTCCGTCCTCCTCGTCAATCTGGGAGCATCTATGGGTAGCTGTGGCAATACTTCGGGGGCCTGGTCAGCGCTTTAGGCGGCCCTTTTCGCGGCCTCCCTTCTGTGCGTCTTGGTCTGCTCATCCAAAATCTTCCAGAGTGCTTTGAACTTCACTACTGGTTCTGGTTGCACAGCCGCTTGAACAGGTTCATCAAGTCCTTGTTGCGAAACTATTTGTAGAAGTTTGCACCCAAGTGCCTCATGCACCACCTGCCCACGGAAAGTGGTACGTTCTCTCCTTGTTGTAGCTGAGTTATTGCACTCAGTAGGCCTACATGCCGATCATGTATGAGGCATACGTTTGGACTGCTCTGTACAACAGAAATCCTCAAATTTTTCAGAAACCACAACCAGCTGTCTGTGTTCTCGCTTTTAACGAGAGCGAATGCCACGGGAAGAACTTGATTCTTTCCGTTTGTCGCTATTGCAGTCAGTATCTGGCCCTTGTACCTTCTAGTCAGAAATGTGCCATCGACGCACATGATAGGACGGCAGTGCCGGAATGCATTGATGTATGGACCAAAGGCGAAGAATGCTCGCTGCAGTACCTTCTTATTGGCCCACTTCCGATATGTGGCATCTTGAATGTTGACATGAGTGCCGGGATTCCTGTCTTTTATGACTCGGAGTAGCACGGGGAGATTGTGGTAGGAGTCCTCAAACGTATGGAATCTTGATTCCAATGTCTTCTGTTTTGCCCTCCAAACCTTAGCATAGCTCATTGTGTAGTGGAACCTTGCCTCGATCGCTCGAATGATGGACTATGGCTCAAAATCTAGATTATCTATGATCTCACCGTACATGAGGTTGGTAATGAAGCTTGATGATAGGTTCCTGTGAGATTGCACTGACTCAGCGACGACACATATGTGAGGGATGACTATAGAGCACTTCCAGTAGGTGTCCCACACTCCCACTTAGGCTGAAACACATGCACTTGCCAAGGGCACCCCTCTATGTCGCACTTCACGTCGTAGGATCTAGGGGTAGACTTGACGACTCTGAATGTGCGCCGCACCGATAAGGCCTAGAATTTGACCGCGTCCTGCATGGCCTCCTTACATTTGAACATAGCTCCTTACCTAACCTCGCTCTGGTCGTACTCCCACAGCACACGGGAGCCTTCGTTGATGATGAGGTTGTCTGACTGGTATGTATTCCACTCGGATGGAACCGCCTGCTGGTCCACATCATCCTCATCATCGAAACCTTCGTCTTCTGACAATGCTATGTAGTCCTGGTCTTCGAGGTCCATCTTTTGCACTACAGCTTCCACCTCCTCACCTTCGTTAGCAAGACCACTAGCTTGCCTAACCAAATGAGCTACTTCTGCAGGGTCTTCATCGACAGCATCAGCAACTCCAGAATCTTCAGCCATTGTGTGCGCCGCGCTATGGCTGGAGTCCCTGACTTCTTATTCGACGTCAGCACCCCCTTCTTGTTCAGTTACGGATGGAGGAGTGGGCTTGATATATGCCTGGGCCAGAAGGACCAAATTCCACCCTCTCTTCCTTGCCATGCGTACATATGACTGCCATGAATTTGTCCACTTTAGCTACACTAACTCCCAAATTGTCGGCTGTGCTGCCCGGGGGGTAAGGCAACTCAATGTCAGATCGTACACATCACGATCCACTTGGATGTGTGGAACAACCACCGCATCACAGCACCCCATGGTCGCTGCTCTAGTCTTGATAGGGGCACGATCGTCGATTGGAAATAATGTAAATCAATCTCCTCGGGACTCTCCATAATAGTCCTCTGATCGTAGTAAATTTTGAAATTGACGACATCAGACATATTTGACGCACTGCACCATAAAGAATATTTTTACGATTAACCACATATCTAAAACTAGACTACCTACCGAAAAGTATTATGTAAAATATAATGCATTACGTAACCGTATATCTAAAACTATGTAATCCATTCGGTTAAAAAAAATACCCGACAGGTAGGCAACCGGACGGGCAGCACTTCGCTAGCTTCTCTCCTCTCCTCTATTCCTCTCTCTCTTCCCTCCTTCTCTTTTTTTCTGAATAAAAGTGAGTCTTGTGCCGAATTTTAGGGTTTGAAGGGGTTTTTATAGTGTCATGCTTCCATGTCGCCATTTGGACTAGCGAATGCTACCTGTCGCCATTTGAACTGGCAACAGCTACCTGTCACCATTTGGACTGGCGATAGCTATCTGTCACCATTTCAACTAGCGACAGGGAGATGTCACCAGTTAAACTGGCGATAGGACCCTAAACCCTATATTGGTTGGTGTGTTTGTGATTTTCATAGATTATGAACGGTACAAATATGTTAGTGTAACAGCCCAAAATTTCAATTTCTGAGAAATTTAAAACTTATTTATTTTGGTGGATTTTCTGAATTTTCTTAAAGCTTTCCTTAATAACCTTAAAGCTAAAACAAATTTAATTACAAAAACTATTACCAAGTTTAAGTTGAAATTATTTTATTTAAGTCCAAAATCATTCTAGGAATTTCTGTGAATTTTTCTAGAATTTTTTGAATTTATTTGCTATTTTCTAAAGCCTCTTTTAATTATCAGAATTAAAACAATTGTTAAAACATTAGAAATTCACAAACAGTATTTGGGCCGAAACTCGTCCGGCCCAGACCTTCTCGCGCATGCGCGGCCCAAGCGGCTCGCTTCTCCCGCGTTACCCTCATCATGACAGTTGGATCGAGATCGCATTTACTCACACGCTACGTTTCTTTCCTTCTTTCTTTGCCGCCACGACAAAGGGACCATCCGCCATCTTGTGCTTCTTCCTCTTTCCTTTCTTCCCCGCGCGCCCTTTCCTTTCTTAGCCACGCCGTCCGCCATGGATGTGCTTCGGGAAGCTTCCACGCCCAAAAACCTTCATCAAATCGATTTCTGCCGCGCGTTCAAATCGCTGGCAATCCCACGCCCGACCGTACCTCTCACTTTCCTTCCTCTCCTTGATTTCACGATCTTCGCGGAGACGCCACGCGCCTTCTTGGACGATCGTTGAACCGCCACGCCACGCCCCTATATAAGGGAGCCCCAGCGCTTTCTCCCCACACCACAAAGACCACCATCCATTGCCCTCCTCCTCTCTCCTAGCGCCCCAATTTCAAGGTTTTTCACCGGCGACCAAGTTCTGTTTCTTCTCCGATTCCAGCGCCCTCGTTGACGCCGCATCCTCGCCACCGCCACCTTCGTTATCGCCGCATCACCGCGATCACGGTGCGCCCAACCACTTCCTCGGAGAACCCCCGGAGCCCCTACTTCACCGTCGACCTAAAACCGCCGCCGCTCAACCTCATCGCCGACGACCTTTCCGCCACACATTCGTGCAACCACGGTGAGCATCATGTTCGGCATCATCTCCTCGTCCTTTTAGTACCACTCACGCCCCTCGCCGTGGCGCGTAGCGCCGGTGAGGTCCTCACTGGAGCTCCGCCGCACTCGGGACTGCGTGGCATGGCCACGTCAGTGCCACCTGAGCGCCACACCAGCACCAGGGTTCGACGTGGCTGCCTGCGTGGCGCCACATCACCCTCACACCGCCACATCCGCACAACCCATGAGCCCAAAGGTTTCGTGGACTTAGTCCATGTAAGCCGTGTCTATGACACTTGGGGCCCACACGTCAGAGAATTAAATTAATTCCTTTATTTCCGAAAATCCTGGGTTGACGTCACCTTATGCATTAAAGGATTTTCCTTTAGAAAATAAATCGGAAATTCATTTAAATTGCATTTAGGTTTAAAATTTGTAAAATTCATAACTTTTGCATCCAATCTCCAAATTGGGTGTTTCAAATTTCTAAATTCATACAAAATCATTATCTAGCCAACTAAACCAAAATTATTTAATTTGAAGCTATTTTGAATCTGTATTTAAATTTAGAAATTCTTTTAAATATCGATTTAGGCTAAAACTTGTAAAATTCATATCTTTTGAACCTCAACTTCAAATTGAGTGATTCAAATTGCTAAAATGTTAGAAAATTATTATCTAGCTAAATAAAATAAAATTATTTCATTTGGAGTTAGTTTGATTTGTATTTTTGGATTTATTTGAATTTGTCGTACTTTCGCGTATAGACTTTGACGATTCCGGAGAGGTAGATCCTTCAGAGGGTTTAGAATCTCAAGACTTCAACGAAGGCAAGTTACATTCTTGACCATCTTGATCCCAATATTTCAAAGTTAATTAATTCTATTTTTAAAGTTATTATTGCATGCATATTTTTATTCAAGTTATTTTAAATTCCTGTTTTAATGCTTAGTTACGCCAATTCCTTCGTATAGCCAATATTGATGTTTGAAATGCCATGCCCTTGTCACCTTAGTAAAATAATTAAGATAATTGTGCTTAGTCTTTGCTTAGACCAAAAGATGATTTGGGGAATTTTGCCAAAATACAAAGTTATTTTGAAAAGGAATCTATGATATTGTTTTACCATAGGTGATTGGAAAATATTTTGACAAAGGAAAAATAAATGAGATTGGTTTAGACTTGGGTGAATTGGATTGATGGTGGATGCAAGTATATGCACGGGCTCAATACAGTGAATGGTTGAGGCCCAGGGTTTGTTTTGGAAGTCGCCTAGTCATATAAGGACCGGTCTACGGGTCACGGATGTTAAGCCAAACTCGTACCACCACAAGTCTGAAATGGGACAGACTTGGCCAAATAAGCTATATAATTTCACCATGTTTATGTCTTGGAAAGATGTGGGAGTCGTGAAGACTTATTGATGATACCTACATGGCGCAAGAGGGGGTAGTCGTTTGGTGCGAAGCCTTCGATTACGAAACCTTAGCGGGCATAATTATGTTGAAATAATGTAGGGTAAAGGCCTCGTGATAGTCGCTAGTCGCACGCCTACTAAGCGTGTATTGGCCGACATAATAAGCAAACTATCTCTTGTGGGTAAAGTTGTACCAACTCTGCAGAATATTAATCTATTTGAATAGCCGTGTCCACGGTCATGGACATGCTTAACAGAAGCCACTCAAAGTTAGTCTCTGGTTTTGTTTGAAAAGACTTTATCACCGGTTTATGAAAATGGGATTGGGCGAAGCTCGTGTAAGGGGGTAGTCCTTCACCATTTGTGTATGGAGGTTCATCCTACACTTGACATTGAGAAATCGAAATATGATTTTGATCTTATTAAATTCTAAAAATGGCCTTGGAAATTACTAAAAGTATTTAAACTGAAAATGCTGTCTTATGCAAATAAACCCCGCCAATATCCTTTGCTCACTTTATGCATGCATTCAATCACATTTTACGGTGTAACTTGCAAGCACGGTAGTAGTGCTTACTCTTCTTTGAATAATCTTTATTCAGAGAAGACCTCTATCAAGACGGTGAGGACATCGATGCTTAGGCCACGCCCCCTGCATTTATTGCTGTGGCGAAATCGTTGGGTCTACTATGCTATTTTATTTCCATTGTGTTTCACTTTATTTGGCCTCCGCCCATTTGTAATAAACTCGAATAATTATTAATAAAGTCGTGATATGTTTTGATTATCACTTTTGTTTAACTGTGTACACTAGAAATCCTGGACTAGTGTATGAACACAGAGAATTTAGGATCCTTCGCTCCCGGGTTCGACAGTTAGACTCACAATAATATTTTGTGATTGTCGTATGTTGTTGTACTGCAGTGAATTTATGAAGAATTTTGTGAGGACAATTGAGGTATTAATGATTCGTAAGTAGGAAGGTAAGTTATATTACGTTGCGCTAGAGAATTCACACACGATGCATAATTTTGAACAAATGGCGCAACGATAACAACATGACAGTTGATCTGGCAGTCGAATCATGATTATCATAAAAGTAATGATAAGGTACCAGTCTTAAGGCAACATAATACAAAAGAGATCAAAAGACCTTAAGTCTTACAACAGCGAAAACATCAAAAGTTAAACTCCGTGTGATGGCCATCAAATTGCCCACCGACATTCGACTGGGGGAGCATGACCTAGTACTCCAAGTGTCTTTCGTCGTACCTGCAGGCGTAGTAGTCGTAGTCGTCCTCGGCATCATTTTATACTTCTGAGATTTATTGTAGCACACGGGTACATAAAGTACTTTGCGAGTCTTGGGAAACATGCATATGCATAGCTTTAACAATTGGGCTTATAGGGTTCTTTTGCACAAAGCAATATTTCAAGTTTAAACATTTTTCACAAAGCACATTTGACAAAAAGTAGTTCCAATAATTTAACTAATTATGGTGGAGGTTCTAGCTATCGACCACTAGTATCAGGGCTCTAGCTACCAAGGTTCAAAAGATAGGGCTCTAGCTGCCCAGCTGGCTCTAGCTGCTAGAAAACTACCCGAGAATCCCTGCTGCTCTCGGTTTCCCAAAATCTACTCTTTTGAAATCAAAACCAAAATCTACTATGTGAAAACGCATCTTTCCCACCCTTGACCGTGGGCATGGCTATTCGAATAGTTTTACACTCTGCAGAGATTGTACAGCTTAACCCACACAAGATAACCAGCTTATAATGTCCGCTCACACACTTCCGAAGGTGTGCGACTAAGAGATTACCACAGAGCCTTTACAATACCTTATCCTTACATCAGCTCGCCTGATGAGCTTAACCCCAAGTCACGGAGGTTCATTTACCATTGACCCGGAGCTCACCGTTGTGGGGGATAACCTACCCGGACGTGGATGTTCATTTACCATCGCCGGTGCAAGCCACAACAGACATGGAAGTACATTTATCATGTTGCACGACCCAAGGTATGGAAGTACATTTACCATAATCAAGAGAACACCTAACACTACAGCATGCGGGCTTAATGCTTGGACTCTGTAAATTAGTTGGCCAGGTCCTTCCCATAATCAGACATGTGGTTGTACGGTATTGCTCAGTTTGAATAATCACAAGCGTCAATCATTAATATGTCTTGGGCGGAACTTACCACAATACAAGTTCTCGTGCTCTAGCTGCACCCGCCTGATCTTACCATCCGCCCAAGTCTGAAAGTCTAAAACGAGTTTTTGACATTTTATTTTGTTGTCCAAATACTGACATTACCTAATGTCATACATTTCTCAAAAGGATTTGCATAAAAGGCAATAATGGTTTCATCCCATAAGGTGATCAAGACTGTTGATTATGTCTAAGCAATTCTACCGCGTTTAACTGTCCACAATATTGTAATCAATATTGCAGAGTTACTGTGCTAGGGTTACAAAGGTATGGGATAACAATCATCAAAGGATGATATTAACAATTTTAGGTTTAACTAACACCCTACAATTTGAACTCATCATTTTATGTGAGATAGCAATGCATAATACTTTTAAAATAGAAAACATGATTTAAAAATTATAGGTACAAAATGGTCAAAGGAGACTCGCCTTCGTCAACGGTTGAGGTCATGACGTCTGATTGATCCAAAGTGGCTTCAGCGGCGTTAGAGTCTACACGCACGAAATGAGGCAAATAAATACAAGAAAATCAAATAAAATTCAAAAATTATGAAATTAGTACCAAAAGAGAGATTATAAATTTAGAAACAAGAATCGACGGAATCGGAGTCCGTATGAAAGAGAACGAGTGTCCAAAGATAGCGATCACATAAAATGATAGAAATAGAAAAGGAGGAATATTCCTAGAATCTTATTTTTGCTGGAGGGAGAGGAGGAATGAGCATATAGTGTATAACTGAGGGGGGGGGTCCACCTGTCATTGATATTATATAACTAGTTATATCTTAATTGAAATATCATTGGGCCAATGGCGGAATGACATGCTAAAGCTAACTATTAAGAACTAACCACTTAACTAACCATGTGCTTAACTAACTACTACTTAACCCATATGGGACTCACTGTCAGTTGAATTCTCAAGCCACTGATAATTTCTAATTACCCCCTAATCTCTTGACTCATTTATTAACTAACACTATTCAAGTATACCCTTTGCTACATGAACATCTATTAGCCAAGTAGTCTACTAACAAATTTCTAAACAACTAACTAATCTAGGTGGGCCCCTACTGTCATCAAGGTTTTAAGTATAACTTATACATTACAGTTTATAACAGCTAAATCAACTAACTAATCAATTACACTCTAACCATTCTTGATTAACCCCTAATCCATATAACTGAAACTTGCTAACGGGACATCTACTTAGGTGAGGGCCAACTATCATACACCCTAACAGAGAACCAAAGAAGACAAAGAATTGAGTCTATGGCTAGTGGGTCCCATGAAGTCATTGAGAGAGAGCAAATCACAGGGAGAAGCTTCAGAGCAGAGGAAGGAGGCAGTGCTCGGGGCAAGGGCAGCCGGTGGTGAGGGCGGTGCGAGGAGCTTGCCGACAGCCAAAACGGGTGGCCGGGACCCCGAGGAGGTGACATGAGGTGGCGACGCTAGCGGAGCGGCACAGTGGTGGTGCGCGCAGGCAAAATGGCGCATGGGCAGCGTGGGTGTGTGGCGTCGCCGACGGCTCGACGGCACGGTGGGGGAGATGGCATGCGCACGGGCACAACGCGGCCACGGGGAAGGTTGAGTGCTGGCTGATTTTGCTTGGGGGTGGCCGAGGAGACCCGATGGCGGTGATCGGTGGCGGGGAAGGTGAGCGCCTAGCGGCGACGTCCTCTAGTGATGAAATCAATGAATTGATGAGGGGGATGAAGAGAGGGGTTCTGGGACGTGTTATGACGTGAAAAGCACGGCAAGGGGAACACCGGAGTGGGAGTTTGGGCAATGGGTGGCGGCGCCGGCTTTGGGGTGAACACAGACGCGGCGACGCAGTGAAGCTCCAGGGCAGGGGAGGAGTAGGGAGGGAGAGAGGGGAAAAAGGGGGGATAGCAAGGGCTTGGTGCCTCCTTTATAGGTGAGGACGGAGGAAGCAAGGTGGCAAGGCAGGCCGTCGGGCACGATGGCTAGGATCGGTGCGCACGTAGGTGGCGTGGGCAGCACAAGCAGGGCATAGGCATGGGCAGGGCGTGGCGCTCGGGTGCGCGGTGCGTTGGCACAGTGACAGGGATCTGGCGCACAGGAGTGTGGCGTGGCATGCATGCAAGGGCGGAGTTGAACTCGGGAGGCATGGACACACACGTGTCGCCCCTGGCCTCACCCGACGATGGTCTGAGTACGTTAGAGGATTAGGCTGCCTCACTACCCGACCGGCGCGAGTAGCCTAAGGTGGTGTCGTGAGGGGGGTTCCTGCATCGATTGAGTCGGTCCCGGCGTACCGCGCAGCTGAGAAGCCCCCGCGGAGAACTAGGTGCCACGCTGGTTGAAGAACAAGTCCCCAGAGCATGTCTCATCGTGCGACAAGTAATCGTCCTCCCAAGACGGTGGTGGACCTGTGAAGCATGACATTACGCATGTAATCATGACAAAAACCACGAAAAAAGACGTTACGCAAGCAAGCAAGGTGGTCATACCTGGTGGCACGAAGGCATGCCTCGACGACTCCACGTACTCCTGCCCCGCGTGTGAGTGGAGCTCAGGACCTACAAGAGAAGATTGCCGTTAGTAACTAGTAGGGTTCGAAATAAAGAAGCATTACGTTACGCATGTAATCATGGCGATAACCACGAAAAAGGACGTTACCCAAGCAAGCAAGGTGGTCATACCTGGCGGCACAAAGGTGTACCCCGACGACTCCACGTACTCTTGCCCCGCGTGTCGGTGGAGCACAGGACCTGCAAGAGAAGATTCCCGTTAGTAACTAGTGCGGTTTGAAATAAAGAAGTGGAAGTGAATGTCTCATGCTCACCTCCAAAATGTCTAGCGGTGCTCCCACCACGGTGCCACGATGACACGCCTGCCACGTCTGAGGTAGGAGTCCGTGGCCGTGAACCACCTTGGCAGACCCCTCGTCCTCGCACTGGTCGGTCCACCGGGTCCCTTGGCGTGCGACAAGTGGTGATCTGGATGCCTCGTCTCGCCTTCTCCATGATCCACTGCAGGACCCCTTTGGTGTCCCCCAGTGTCATCTACTGCGCAGAGGCTGCCAACTCGAGAACTTCTTGGTGTAGATCTGTCTGCACAAGTAATCAACAAGTTGAAAACATAAATTTTGCTAATTAAATATGAATTAAGGACCGTTCGATATGTACGGAGCGGTGGAATGCGGAGTCCAGCTAGGTGGGGTACGTGTCGGACGTTGCAGCCTCGTGTCGTGGTGGGTCGACCATGACCCAAACGCAGCGAAGCCTCGTCCGACTGGCGTACCACTCTATGTACTCCTCGTACGTCCCGAAGTCGCAGGGAGCATCCTCCTGGACGAGGTCGTCGTAGGCCCTGAGCCAAGCCACAACCCAATAGGACATCTTGTCCAACCAGGAGTCCGTGCCACGTACTCCCTTCCTAGAGTACCTATGGACGGCAAGACAATTATTTGGTCAGTACATAATGCACATTGTACGAAAGAAGTAAAGTGTGAACTTGCGCATAGACGTCTTGCACCCCCACGGGCTAGGACCTCTGTAGATCGAATCGGCATATGACCCACCGCACTGTACTCTCCACGAAGACATCGTGCACCAAGGCCCTCCGCATGTACCAGTACACGTAGTCTCACGTGCGTAGGCTCGACAGTCCTTCGGGCGTGTGCGCGTGCACCCTCTCCTGAGTGTACGGTGTCCAGATGATGCAGTCATACGTCAGCTGATCGAATATCGCAACGTACTCCGAGTAGGACCCCTGTGAAATCATCGGTGTGTAGGTGACCTGTGGAATATAACAATGGAAACTTATCACCCGAAATTGTGATTACATTACCAAAAATAATAAATGATCATGAAACTAACCCGTCGGTGGCACCACACCGTGCCCATGGTCGATCGGTCCACGACGTCGTCCTCGGCGTACAAGCTGACCGCGTACACTCCCAAGTCCAGCCATGGTCGTCCGATCTGAAAGTGCTCGAATGACCACAGCTGTAGAAGTAGCGGTCATCCAGAGAGGATGGAGTTGTCCTGTTCCTAGTGGCACACGTCGCACAAGCAGTGGTGCGTCACGCGACAAAGACGACCAGATCCCAGCGTAGGGTCGATCTCTACCATCGCCAATCCACCAAAGACACATGCGCACGGACGTAGTGCTTATCAACTCTACGTCGTGGGACCCCAGGAACATGACCCACCCGAACAGCCACAGCAGGTAGGCCTCGAAGTGTCTCGTAACATTGGCGTCACCTGCGTTCTCCGCCATACGCTCGAGCTGCAAGATGACATGTACACGTCAGGAAGGTTCACATATGAATTGATGTGAGAGGACAATAATTACTGATGAGGATCTAATAATCCTCATTTAATTATTTATCTGTAATTCTTATTATGGATAATAATACCATCATATGGTTCTTGAGTATACCTCTTAATGTTCATAAGGGAGAAGCTGGAGTCGTAAGACCTTCTACGACTACCTCATGGTCGTAAGTTCTTCTACGACCACCCCATAGTCATAAGTCCTTCTACAATTATCTCATGGTCGTAAGTTCTTCTACGACCACCACGTGGTCATAAGTCTTTCTATGACCAGGTCATCTACGACTACCCTATAATTGATTGAGCTTGTAGAAAAGTAGGCACAATTGATTAGGGCATCTAAACAGTTAGTATACGCTGTTATTCTCTGTAATAATTGCACGATTAAACTCTTTGCCCTGATGATAACCACGTGGGGACGTTACTACTCCAGTAATAATCTCCAGTAACTGCTTCATCATCTGAAGCATTGAGGCGCCCTTTGGACTAGAGAAACCGCCGCCCACTTCGAGCACTATATAAAGGGCGGAATCAGAAGATGGCAGGGGAGAGGCAATCAGGTGCATAAAACATTAGACTTGAGTCTTTCTCTTGATCTGTAACCAGCATACTCCATATAGCCACATAGGAGTAGTATTGTTATTCTCTTCAGAGAAGACCTAAACCTGTATAAAAATCCCTGTCATTCTCTCTGTGTGATTTGAGTCTTGGAGACCCCCCAAATCAAACAATCATTACGTAAGATCGGTTCTAAAACACTGACAGTTGGCACCGACCGCGAGAATCTTCTCGTCAACAGGTTTCTTTCATTTTTCTCAACTCTAATGCTCCCATGGTAGGAGAGTGGAATGAGGAGAAATGATTCGACTTGGCCGATTACACAGATATCGACATGGATGCCGGCTTCAACTACGAGCCGAGTATTGTATCATCCAATGGTAATATCGTCTCCAGAGATCATTCATCAGATCCAGGAGACTGTACCACAGATGGAGTTGAGGAGGGATCCTTATCCCCCACAACGTTATGTCCAACTGAGGGACCAGTTTCCTCAGAGGGCAAGAGTCAATCCGACTATGATCAGGACTGTACCAAGGCAGGCTCAGAGCATAACGAGGGTTCCCCCTTCAAATGTTCAAGTCCGTCCAAGACAGTTCGATCTAGCACGGCAAGTCCTGGAAGACACTATTCCGGAGCTTCATTAGCATCTGGTAGTCATCCCTCTCCGCTTAGCCCCACAGAGGACGGGGTCGAGCACGTTTTTCCTGCGAGTTTGATCATCCCCTCACAGGGCTCACCTGCGAACAGAGACAGTTATAATCAGGAATTCCCCTTCCTGAAGGGGCTTGCTCCAACTCACCAGACGGTGTCTTTCGACTACTCCTCAAGTGAGGAGTCCTCAAGCGCAAGTAGAGATCATCAATGGGAGGTCTTCATCCTTCCCTTAGATAATGATCACTCTCCTAGAAACAGGACTGAGAACGCTCTCCGACGATCACACACCATGACCCCTTGTGGCAATGGCGAGGACACCGCTGGTGATGAACATGGTCAACACTCTGATGGGCGCGAGGGAGATCTTCGAAATAATCACGCTCCATTGAGGCAAATTCGAGGATCAGACATGGATGATCCTGAGACAACCCGACAGAGAAGAATTGCGGCTCAGAGATATCTACTTGGGCGCATCCAGTATTAGTCAGAGGAAGCTCAAGAACTCCAGCGCATCAACGATCTGCTTGAGAATCTACCTCGGAAACTTGCTCGAACGCCTGGCTATGACCTCTTCATCGAAGAGATCACATGAAGGCTTCGAAGCACGATGGCCAGACTCGAGCACCCTCGAATCTACCTCGGAAACTTGCTCGAACGCCAGGCTATGACCTCTTCATCGAAGAGATCACATGAAGGCTTCGAAGCACAATGGCCAGACTCGAGCACCCTCGATGACATCGACCCAGAAGTCGTAGTGGTACGACTCCATCAGCTACCAGTCGTTCGAACAACTCACCTCATGGAGATTGACGTGACACTAGGTAGCGTTGCTCTCCTAACCTTAACTCCAGTCAGAGAAGAGTTTCTCAAATGCCTGATGACCAACAAGCTCCCAGGAGAGGTGATCGTTCACCACTCCAACCCAGAAATCTGCAACAGCAGATAGAATACGAGGAGTATTTCCCTCGTAAGGTTGAAACCTAGCGTAGGTCGGGACCACCCACAATCGAGTATCATCGCGTACGATCTACTGGTGATATCAACCCTTCTTTTCTGTAAAGAAGGCGTCAAGAAGTCATTACTGGGTATCGGACATTCTCACCCAACCTTCGAACAGTTTGCTAGCCGCCTCAGTTTCGACCAATAAATATGGAGAAGTTTGATAGATCTCAAAATCCCATAGAATTCTTTTAGATCTACACGACCGCTGTCCGAGCAGCAGGAGAAGGAGTGCATGTAATGGTGAATTACCTTCCTACTATACTCGAGGGATATGCTCGATCGTAGTTGTTAAATCAACCACTTGAGTCAATCTATTTATGGCAACACCTCTGTGACCTGCTACTAGCCAATTTCCAGGGAACCTACCATCGTCCTAGGAAGGAGGATGGCCTGCATAGGATGAGATAAAATGACCACGAGACTCTATGCCAGTTTATCCGACGTTTCAGTCAGGTTCAAAATTCCATACCTGAAGTTTCTGATTCTTCCGTCATCAGAGCTTTTAAGAAGAGAGTCCGTAGTTGAAGGATCACAGAGGATATCGCTTTAAATCGTCCTGCTACTGTTGCCGAACTCTTTGGGATGGCCGATCGATATGCGACTACTGCTGAAGCAGTCGAGTGGAACAACACTATTGATTGATATGATAAAATTCCTCAAGAAGCGGGCGAAAGTGGCAATAAGAAAGATAAGAAGGCCAAAAAATCCAAGAACAAGGCAAAGGGTCAAAAGCCTCAAACCAACAGTTCCAAGAAAGTCTTGACCGTAAGCGATAAGAAGCCTCAAGGCTCCAAGCCATATTCCGATCGAGGTAAGGACAAGCGCCCCGAAAGGAAGAACAACAAGTCTAGGTGGTGCCCTTTCCATAAAAAGGAAGAACATGACCTTCGCAATTGCCGGATTTTCCAACCAAAACTTAATGACTATTACAACGTTAAATGACGACTTCCTACCCTCGAGCAGGTAGGGCAAGTAGGTGGTCGTAAGCAGTTAGACGACGAGGAGGAGATGTCATTCTAAGATCTTGAGTGTACCATCGAGCATATCTATGGGGGATCATCGGCGTACGAGTCAAAACGACAGCTTAAGGCTATCGAACGTAAGGTAAACACCATTGACCCTCCTCTTGTCAATAAATTACCGAAGTGGTCGGAAGTCACCATCTCTTTCGAGAAGAGTGACTGCCTGATCCCTTCTACTCGACCAAATCAGTTTCCGATCGTGGTTGAGCCCACCATCAACAACTATCGAGTAAATCGAGTGTTGGTTGATGGTGGCAGCTCGTTAAACATCTTGTTTACGAGTACCCTGGACGAGATGCAAGTACCCAGGACCAAGGTAAGACTAGTACGATACTCTTTTCATGGGATTGTACCGGGGTCTTCGGCCAAACCTGTTGGCCAAGTTTCTCTTCCTTTAAAATTTGCTTCTCCCAGTAATTTCAGGACAGAGAAAATCTGCTTTGATGTGGTCGATTTTGATACGGCATATGATGCCATACTCGGATGACCAACTTTGGCAAAATTCTTAATGGCTACTCATTATGGGTATCAATGTCTTAAGATGCCAGGTCCTAAAGGAGTAATCACAATTTATTGTGATAAAAAGATGGCACATACGTGTGACCGTCGATCCCTCGAGATGGTTGGCAGATACTGACTCGAGAAGAAAGCAAGGAGCAGCCTTCGACCAAGCAATCGAATCCTAAAGCTGCACCAAAACTAAACGACCAGGTCAAAGAGGTTCCTCTGGATCCAGAGGAGCCCTCGAAGACTGTTCACATCGGGGATACTTCCAACCCCAAATAGGAAGACACCCTCGTCACTTTCCTCCGAGCTAACGCATATGTCTTCGCGTGGCAAGCATCCGACATGCCCGGAGTCCCTAGGGAGGTGATCGAGCACATGCTAGCTTTACGGCCTGACAAGATACACGTAAACAAAAATTATGGAGATTTGCACCTGATCGACGAGATGTTATCAGATCAGAATTGGACAAGCTACTTAAAGCAGGCTTTATAAGAGAAGTCGACCACTCAGAGTGGTTGGTCAACCCTATAATGGTTAGAAAGTCTAATAGCAAGTGGCGTATGTGTGTAGACTTCACTGATCTCAATAAAGTTTGTCCAAAAGATGATTTCCCTTTACCTTGTATCGATTAGTTGGTTGATTCTACCTTGTGAAACATTAAGTTTTCTAGATGCATATTCTGGTTACCATCAGATTAATATGTGTCTAGAAGATGAAGAAAAGACCGTATTTATTACTCTATTTGGAATATTTTGTTATGTCAAAATGCCATTTGGTCGAAAAAATGCTGACACTTCTTTTCAACGCTTGATGCAATCGACCTTTTCACCTCAACTAGGCCAAAATTTGGAAGGCTATGTTGATGATCTAGTCATAAAAAGCATCAAGCGACTTAATCACTTTTCCAACTTGCAAGAAACATTCAACAACCTCAAAAAACATCGTCTGAAACTCAATCCTGAGAAGTGTGTGTTTGGAGTCTCTTTAGGAAAATTGCTTGGATTCCTTGTCTCTGCCCGAGGAATTGAGGCAAATCCCGAAAAGATAAAGGTCATCGTGCAAATGTGCCCTCCGACCACGAAGAAAGAAGTCCAGAAACTCACAATGTGCATGGCGGCTTTAAGTCGTTTCATCACACGACTAGGAGAAAAATGACTACCTTTCTTGAAACTTCTAAGGAAGCACGAGGGTTTTGAGTGGTCAGAAGAAGCAAACGCTGCCTTCGAGGATTTGAAGAGGTATCTTACGAGTGCTCCTGTTTTGATTTCTCTGAAATCAGAAGAGATGTTCTTAATTTATCTAGCTGCCACGCCATTAGTAAAGGATGGCAAGATCGTCGAGAACGTGAAAACATCCAACCACCGCTTCTCGCGTAAGTGAAGTTTACACGTGCCTAAGGAGCGTTACCCTCAGGTCCAAAAACTTCTATATGCTTTCCTCATGTCTTCGAGGAAACTACGACATTATTTTTAGGTGCACAAAGATAATTGTGCCGTCTGAGTTTTCCTTAGCAGTGATCCTCCAAAATAGGGAAGCAGCGGGACGCATGGCAAAATGGTCAGTAGAACTTGGGGAGTTCGACCTCCATTTCGTGTCCTGAACGACCATTAAATCCCAGATCTAGGCAGACTTTGTCGCCGAATGGACAAATCCTGAACCTGTTCAGGATCCCTAGTACGATACCCACGACTAGTGGATGATGCACTTTGATGGATCACTTACTTTAAGTGGCTCGGGGGCTAGGGTGGTCTTGGAATCTCCTACTAGAGAGACTTTAAAGTATGTCATTCAATTAAACTTTTAGGCCACTAACAACGTGGCAGAATACGAAGGTTTACTTTTTGGCATACGAGCCATGAAAGCGCTCGCGATTCGACAATTACTCGTGAAAGAAAACTCTCAACTAGTCATGAATCAGGCCAGAAAATAGTGCTAGTGCTCTAACCCGATCATGTCTCGGCACTTCTTGGAAGTTCGAAAGCTTGAAAAGTATTTTTTCGGTTTCGAGGTACAATTTATTCCTCGAAAGGATAATTTCCTCACAGATCAGCTTGCTCGAATGGCTTCTTTCCGATCACAAGTACCAAAAGCAGTCTTCTTGGAGCAGCTCCAACAGTCATGTCTGGTCGAAACACGAGAGACAACTCCTATCAAGATAGCCTCTCTAGAATATGAGGATACCTGGATGAATCACATCTACGAGTATCTTCAGACGGGTACAATACCTGATGATGATCTCGAGGCAGATCGCTTATCCCGAAATGCCAAAATATGTACTTTGGTCGAAGGAGTCCTCTATAAACGAGGCACTCAAGGGGTACTTATACGATGCATATTGTAGAGAGAAGGATTAAACCTTCTCCACGACATACACAGGGGCATCTGCGGAACTCATGCTTCCTACAGAACGCTGCTCGGAAAGGCCTTTCGATAAGGTTTCTACTGGCCAACAACTCTCTATGATACCAAAGAGCTAGTTAAGAAGTGTGTATAATGCTAGTTTCATAGCAGGCAAATACACCAACCGGCTCAGGCATTACAAATAATTCCTCTATCTTGGCCTTTTGCGACTTGAGGTCTCGATATCCTAAGACCATTCCCAAAAGCTCCAGGTGGCTTCAAATTCCTTTTTGTGTCTATCAATACGTTCACAAAGTGGATTGAAGCCAAACCTGTGACTAGGATGACAACGGAAGCAGCAAAAAGGTTCATGATGAAAAGCATGATTACTCGATTTGGAGTCCCAAGTCGAATAATCACAGATAATGGTAACAATTTTCAAGCGCAAAATTCCAAGAATTTTATGACGAGTTGGGTACCAAATTATGTTACGCTTCTGTTGCCCATCCTCAAAGCAATGGGGCCGTCGAAAGAGCGAATGGCCAAATAATGCAGGGAATCAAAACTCGAGTCTTCGACCAGCTTTTCAAGCGCTCGGGGGCTTGGGTACAGGTGAAACACCCTTTTTCCTACTTTTCGGTGCCGAAACCATGCTTCCACCAGAACTAAAGATAAGGACGACAAGGGTCAAAACTTTCAATGACTCTACCCAGGCACAACTTCGAGCAGATGACATCAACCTACTTGAAGAGAAGAGAAATCAAGCCTTAATCCGTTCGGCAATCTACCAACAAGCCTTATGCAAATACTATGATCGTAAGGTCCAACCTCACAGCATTACTGTAGGTGACTTGGTATTGAAGAAGATTCAATCCCAATCTAATCAGAATAAACTTTCCCCCAAGTGGGAAGGTCCTTACACAGTGGTCGAAGTTACTCGGCCAGGTTCGGTACGACTAGCAATGGAAGACAGCCGGATTCTCTCTAATTCTTATAACATCGACCAGTTACGCAAATTTTTTTGTGTAACCAATCAACCTTACAATAAAGTATCATGTCCTTTCTATCTTTATTATCTTGCTTTGAGTAGCGCTTTGATAATTTTTTGACCATTTCCTAGCCGTAAGTCCTTTTACGACCAGTACCTTGTCTTTCTTTACAATGGTCGAAATGATGGTATTATCACCTTGTTGAAGTCTTTCCTCTCTGCATGTGGTCCTGCCCACTAGAAGGAACTTTCTAGTATCGACTCATTCCTCACTTTTGCTGCCAACACAAAGAGCTCGGGTTCAAAAAACATGGTCAAAATATTTTCAAGCCAACTCTTATCACCTTAGTTTATTTCTTCATTCATTTTGAAAAATACTCTAAGCAGAGTACACTTTTGTAATTTGTTCGACTACTTTTGGTAAACTCGGTTCGTTCCAACTAGTCGGAGAAAGACAGAACACCTTGTCAAAATCTTTCCTCTCTGCACGTGGTCCTACCCATTGGAAGGAACTTCCTAGCGTCATACTGTTTCTAACTCTTGCTACTAGAGCAAACCTACCGAGTCGGAGAGGGTAACATCACCTAGTCGAAGGCTTTCTTTTCTGCACATGGTCCTACCTAATAGAAGGAACTTCCTAGTGTCGACTCGTTTCTACTCTTTCGACCAGTGCATGATAATCGTGATCGAAAACTATAAGTTAGTCAAACCTCTCTCTTTTTTAAGAAAACCCTTTTTACACTATTTACTTAGTTTTTCTAAATAAACTAAGCAAATAGTCGGGGGTTAGGATAAAGTTATTAATATGACTTCAATTCTTAGTCTTAGTTTCTTTTTCCATTCATTGTCTTATGAGTTACTAACTACTCGACAAGATGATTTGCAGGAAAAAGCGGATTCATATATTCATACTTAAAAAACATGTCTTTACAAGTTCCCTACTACAAACTACTATGACGAAGGAGATCCTATTTGCATCTCCTCCGTGACCTTTTTGCTGACTGACTGCATATCTTTAATCAACCACTTTGCTTCTGCTTCAGAGCAGTCGATGTCAGCTTCGATTGGCTGTAGATTAAGATTGGGGTCATGAGCTTTGAATTTGCCAAAACAAAACTTACTGCGCCTTCGACCACCTCTTTTATCGAATCAGCTTGGTTGGTCTTCAGAGTGGTCACCAACTCTTACAAAGTCCTGACTTGTTCTCCAATAGTACTCGTGTGGGCAATCATCGTGTCTTCACGATGAGTGACCTTCTCAGCGCGTAGCCCACTAAGTACATTATTCAAGAGAGAAATGATGTCTTGAAGGTTGATCTTCATCGACTTCATCTCTTCCTGATTATGAGTCAAAACCTCACGGAATTGTTTTATTTCGACTACTTGCTCTGTAAAAAGTACGACTAGTCAGACAAAATAACCCTTAAAGGATTAAAAAACCAAACCGGTCACATGTAAAGAGGTGCTTACCTGTTAGTCGAGAGTCCAGCTTCTTGACTTCATCATCATGGGAAGAAGTGCTCTTTGCATATCGCTCTTCTCATGACTTGATCTCCTGATCTTTTTCTTTGGCGATACGGGAAATCTCGTGAACAATCAAGGTCTTTTCTCTGTCCTTGATTTCGAGATTCCCCATTTCGACCTCTTTTTCTGAAAAAGAATAAGAGCTAGAAAAAGAAAAGAAGGTCATTATCATAAGCGGTCTTACGTTTGGAACTTACCGTTTATTCGTCCCAGCAACTTTTGAATTGCAGAGTTTGCCTCCTAAAGCTTCTTCAGAAGGACCTCTTTCTCTTCCTTTAGCCTTTTCATTTCAACTTTCTCGTAGTCGAGCGAATCAGCTAAGATCTTTTCGTCGCTCTTGAACCTACAGAGGTAAAGAGTAGACATGAGCATAGAACAAGTGGTCATTTTCTACGACTATTCCCAGGTCGTAAGCCCTTTTACGATCAGTACCTAGTCGTAAGTTTTTCTACGACCATTCCCTGGTCGTAAGTCCTTCTATGACTAGTACCTAGTCGTAAGTTTTTTTATGTCAATTCTCTGGTCGTAAGTCCTTCTACGACCAGTACCTAGTCTTAAGTTTTTCTACGACAATCCCCATGAGAACTGTGCAAGTGGTTGAAACATAAACGACTATGAGTAGCAGTGACTTACCATATTTCTGCCTGCTCGCCGAGTTCTACTTTCTCCTGTCGCAGCTACACAAGTTGTCAGTTGTATTCCGCAACAGTGATAATTTGTTCTAGAGCTTTCTGCATAAAGAAAGACAATGAGAAGCGAGAAAAGACACATATGTAAATGTTGGGGGGGGGGGGGCAGGTACTTACGTTAATGCTCATTTGAGCAAACGAAGAGAATACTCTTGTAGAGTTCTTCAGTTCATCAATCTCTTGAACTCGGTTCCACCACACCTTTTTGAGACACTCATCATCGAAAACATTCCCCCTGTTAGGATTATCCTTGGGGTGGGGAACTCGATTACGAGACCTAAAAGTAGAAGACCCCACGACAGAAGCTGGGCTAAAGAACTCAGAAAAGAAGTTGATGTATTTTTCTTCTTCCGATTCGGTGATGGCAGCTTCTCCTTGGGGACCGGGGGAACGTCTATAGCAACTTCCTTCCCGACGCAGTGGTCAAATGATCTGCCACCTTGGCCAGATGCCTCTACTGCATCATGCGTCGTTTTCGCCTTTGCCTCCATGACCTCTCCCGTAGTCGCAGTCGCTTCGGCAGCAATGACTTCTTCCACGATATGGACGGTGGACGACCCTTCGACCATCGTCACTGTCATTCCTCCGATTGTCGGAGAAATAGGAGTGGGTTCCTCAATAGGAACGTCCTTGAGGGCTAGAGAAGTCAGGCTAAGATTACAAAAAGGAAAATACATCAAATGATAGAAAGCAAAAGGTAAATGTTGTTCTTACACCTTTGTCTTTTTACATACGTTCGTTTCTTGGATTTGATCTTGAATCTGGAAGAAACCTTCTCTAAAGAAAAATTTCTTCAACTTCTTCTCTTTGACCACGTCTGGTCGAAATTTAAGTTGAGGGATGGGGTCAGCCACGACCACGTCTGGTCGTGAGTCTCGAACGAGGACTGCCGCTCCATGAGACTCCTGACTCTCCAGATGGCCAAGACTTGTCTCAACCACCCCAAGAGCAGCACTTCACTTGACCATGGGCCCTGCTGGCACAACAGTTTCCTTCATAATAGACATAAAACTCTTCTAGTTCTCCTTTCTAGTTGCTTGACAAAGTCATGAGAGGCAGAAACTGCAAAAGTCTTGTTGTCGTAGTAGAATGGTACCTTAGCCTTGGGAGCTTTGCGTTTGAGAGCATCGGTCGCTTCAATCACCCTGGCTTTCTTTGCAGCAGCCATATCTGTAGCGAATTTCTCAAAAGGCCAGATCGAAGTAGCTGAACTCGAGCTTGCTCCTTTGTGGTCGACAGTCTTGACAAGTTGATGCTTTTTGGCACGAGGAGCCTTAACTTGCTCCGCTTCCGTGCCAATGACCATTAATTCGACTTCTTCGTCGTCTTGACAGTCTTCCATGCCTACTTTCTGTGGGAATCAGAAAAAAAAATATTAGTAATTGGTCGTAAGTTTTTCTACAACTAGTACCTAGTGGTAACTTTTTCTACGACAATCCCATGGTCGTAAGTTCTTCTACGACCAGTACCTAGTCGTAGGTTTTTCTACGACAATCCCATGGTCATAAGAATTTCTACGACTACAAGATCCTAATGATGAAATCAATCTTTGATTACCTTTAGGCGTCCTATCTTATCCTTTGCAGACAAGACTGCTAAGATTTGAGGAGCCACCACATTGGGTGGCAGGGATTTCTCACAAACGAGCTTGACTCAAGCATCAATTTCTGCTTGTGAGAAATCTGCATGAGTAAATACACTTTCAATAGCCAAGTTCAAAATCAACATAAAGAGAGCTAAGTTGAAAATTTACTTACCCTTCTCGTAATCTCTGGTCGGGTCTTTTGGCCCCCCGAGTACCTCCACATGAGATGAGCTCTTTTCTTCAGAGGGCTAATGCGGTGCGTGATGAAATCCTTCACCACGTGCCATCCGGTGAGCCCCTCTTTCTTCAAGTCTTTGATGGCTTGAATGTAAGGGGTGATCCGGCCAAGATCCTTAGGAGTCGAATCCCAGGAAGAAATATTCTCCGCAGCTTTCCCAGCGAAAAAAGGTTGTCTTCACTGGTCGTCTCCCAGTAGAACCACCTCTTCTTCCATCCCAGCCAGGACGACCGGATGAACATTTGAATGTACTCCTTCGACTTCCTGTCGTGGAGCTTCAGACTACAGTTACCACGATTCCCGCCATTCTGGTCATCCCATAGAAATTATGGAATAGCTCCAAGTTGGTCGAAATCCCCAGGTAAGTCTCACACAAGTATACAAACACACCTAACATCGTGATGGAATTGGGAACGAGGTTCACCAATTTCATGCCAAAGTGTTCGAGTACGAGTTTGAGTAAAGGGTGAGCAGTGAAATGAAGGCCACACTCACAATACGCGTAAAGGCGGGAATCTACCCAATCTCCCCTGACGGGCCAATGTTGCCCAGTAGCCTCAATCCACTTCTCAAACTCTTTATTCGGGATCTTCTCAGTGGTGACCAAAGCCTTCATCTTGGCCGCATCCATCTTTGATTCTACCCACTGGGAAGCGATTCCGGCCATCTTTCTCAAGAGAGGGAGATTTGGATTTGAGAAGGTCTCTAGAGGGTGTACGGCTTGGTTGGCGACGGAGAATACAAGAGCTTGATGAACAGTTGGAGTAATTGGGGAAAAGTAAGAACCCTAGAATCACACCCACAGTAAGTTTTTATAACCATACACTTGAGTTAAAGACGTGGCAACCCAAAAGTTACCGCCTCTTCGGGAACCGCTCTAATAGACAGGTCTATGAGAGTCGATTGAGATTCTTTAATTTGTCTATTCGAGAAAACCAAGTCTGTCTTTACACCTCAAGCGAAATTACCTTCTTGACCAAGTCTATTTCTGGTCAAATGAAATATCAGTCGGAAAGGTTTTACTTCTGATTAACCATACTACAACCACTTTGTAGTTATAAGATTTTCTACGACCACCTTGTAGTCATAAGATTTCCTACAATCTTCTTGACCAAGTCTATTTCTTATGAAATGAAATACCGGTCGAATAGCCTTTCCTTCGACCACCGTTCTACGATCACCTTCTGGTCATAAGATCATCTGCGGCTCCTTTTCCAAGTAAGTTACTTTCACTTGAAGCTGGGGGGCTAGATGATGAGGATTTAATAATCCTCATTTAATTATTTATCTGTAATTCTTATTATGGATAATAATACCAGTATACCCCTTAATATTCATAAGGGAGAAGCTAGAGTCGTAAGACCTTCTATGACTACCTCATGGTCGTAAGTTCTTCTACGACCACCACGTGGTCATAAGTTCTTCTACGACCACCACGTGGTCATAAGTTCTTCTACGACCAGGTCAGCTACGACCACCCTATAATTGATTGAGCTTGTAGACAAGTAGGCACAATTGATTATGGCATCTAAACAGTTAGTATACATTGTTATTCTCTGGAATAATTGCACGATTAAACTCTACGCCTCGATGATAATCACTTTGGCGGCGTGGAGACATTACTACTCGAAGAATAATCTCCAAGATGCGCTTCATCATCTGAGCGTTGAGGCACCATTCGGCCGAGAAACTCCGCCCACTTCGAGCACTATATAAAGGCGGAATCGTGACAAATGGGAGAGGCAATCAGGAGCACAAGACATTAGACTTGAGTCTTTCTCTTGATATGTAACCATCATACTCAATATAGCCACACAGAAGTAGGGTTGTTATTCTCTCTGGAGAAGAACTGAACCTGTATAAAAATCCTTATGTCATTCCCTTCGCGTGATTTGAGTCTAGGAGACCACCTGAATCAAACAATCATTACGTAAGATCGGTTCTAAACACCGACAGTTATGAAGACTTACGTAGAATTGGCAGATCCACCTCAACGTCGGCCCGTGCAAGCTGCTGAACTCCATGTACCCGCTGCCCGGCGGCAGCACATCGTGGAACCTCGCTTAGAGGTCTGTGCGCCATGTGGCCGGGGTGTCGTACACCGCCATAGGGAAGCCAGTGCAGGGCAACCCGGTAAGGAATGTGACGTCCTAAAGGATCAGTGGCATCTCCCCGCACGGAAGGTGGAACGTATGCGTCTCTGGTCTTCAGCGGTCAACCAGCGCCGTCAGTAGGGCCCGGTTGTATGGAAAACGCCTAGACGTACCACTAGAACCGCGGTCCTGGTCGTCCTCCCACGACACCTCCACCATCCTCGCTAGTGGAAGGAGGCCTACCGCTCTCAACCTATGTCGAATTGATTAAGAACAAACATGACTGCACGCAAACTAGTTAGACAACGATTGAGTGCATGAAGGTCAGAACTATACGTACCTCGAAACCCAGTCTGGGTGCAGCTTCCATGCCCTGGTGGGCGTGCGTAGCCGCAACGCATCATGCTCAATCGGCGCCTCGCCCTCCGGGGGGGAGCATGGTACTGGGGTGGCTATGGTGATGCACGTCAATCACCGGGTCAAGCAACTCTAGTGGTCTACATCCGCTATACCTAAAAATTAAGTGCATGCATTGTAAAGACTAAGAAAGATGTACAAAAACCAAATTTCCTACTTTAAAAATAATTTTCGGCGTTAAAAGAATAATTACCACACAAAAATGTAAACCAAATTTAAGCTACTCAGCAATTTAAATAGATTTGTAATACGCTCTTCCAATTTAGAGGATATTTTTAAATATTTTTCAAGTGCAAATATAAACAATAAACAAAGTTCTTCCTATTTTCCTAGTTTCCTAGTTTAAGATTAATTTTTGACATTAACAATATAATTACCACGCACAAATGGGAAGCTAAATAAAGCTAAAATTATTTTTTTACATATTTGTAATAGGTGTCTTCCTATTTCTGCAGATTTATCCTAAATCGTTCGAGTGCTGTAACATTCATAATATGTGCACGACGAACTACACTATACACAGCTCAAATGATATAGTACATAATTTGACTATAATTATCTAATCTACTGAATTCTATATCGCTATTCTACTGAATTCTATGTACTTATTTCTACATACTTCTACTCGCTATTCTACTGAATTCTATGTACTTAATTCTACACACTTCTACTCGCTACAGCTCAAATGATGTACTTAATTCTACATACTTCTACCCCCTATTCTACTTAATTCTACTCGCTACCGCTCAAGTGATGTACTTAATTTTACATAATTTGACATATTGTACAAAGGTTTCAAAAAAAATATACCTACAAGATGGCCGACTAGAACTGATGCTCTGTCAATCTCTCTCTTCCGCGGCGAACTAGTAGAGCTTCGCTACCTTTCTTCTCTCCCTCTCCTCCTCTCTTCTATTTTTTTCTGGAATTAAAATGTGATTTGGAGTAATTTTTCAGGGTTTTTATACATGGGATCCTGTCGCCATTTGAGCTGGCGATAGGTATCTGTCGCCAGTTCAACTGGCGATAAAGAGACTATTCACTTCCTGTCGCCAGTTGAACTGATGATAGGAAGCTGGATTGGTGACAGGTGGTCAACAGGGTCCCTGTCGCCAGTTCAACTGGTGACAGGTGGCCATTTTTGTAATTTTTTGGGGTGACTATTTGTTTTTGTAATTATCTTTTCAAATAATATTATTTTAAAAAAAATTCTCACAAATGCCCTTCCATTTCCCAACGGGACTCGTAAAAACTCAAGGAAACAAGATGTGCTTGTTTTTGGAAAAGAGCAAACGATACTCCATAACGGTATACTCCAGGTCTCCAATGCATGGATCATGGATGGTTTGGCTTTGGCGCGAGTAGTGGTCCTCGGCAGCTTTGGCCCTATTTGGTATAGCTTCAGATCCTAGCTTTTGAGTGGGGTCGAGAGCTAATCCAAACACCCAGCTCCTCCGAATTAGCAGATCCTACTTCTAGCGAGGAGTGGTGAAGAAAATACACACACAGCGAGGAGTGCGTGCAGGTCGATTCTCGTGGGGAGCTAACTCACATGAAACAATTTTGCCATTCGAAGTTCCAGTTTATTACCCACAAATGCCAAATAACTACCCTCCTTTCCCACGCCATCCCGAGCGAGGAATCGTTCGCACTTCGCATCTACAGTTCTGCACATCTGGGTTTCTTCTCTAGCGATGCCTTGGACAGGGGCGATGACGTAGCTATGGGTGACGGCGGTAGCTAGGGTCGACGGCGGCGACCAGCGAGAAGAAGAGAAGAGCTCCTTCGTCCTGCATGCCTTTCCTCCGATCCTCCTCTAAAGGTACGGCTCGCCACCCTATGCCCTAATTCTGTCATCGATGCTTCTGCCCTCACCTCCCTCCTCGCCATCCTCCTCCCTCCTGGCATCCTTGTCAGGACCCAAAATATGTAATTCTGGACCCTCTGTCTATAATGCACTAGTCCAGGATTACGCTAGTGCACACAGTGTCAACACAGGTGAATATCGATCCACACAAGCGATTAATAACATAAACGAGTAATTTGATAACAAATAAGGGTTTTGACCTTATGGTCGAGTTTACATTTATTAAGCCACGCAGGGCTAGAAAAGAAATAAAATAGCAGCGGAACGAAGAAACTTCGGCGGAACCCCATCAATTCACCACAGGCAACTGACTGGGATCAAAACCCTACGATCAAGCACCTTCGATGAACTCCTCAAAAGCAGGCGAAGACTCCTCCTCTTCTGTTGCATATTTTACAACAAGCATGAGTACACACCGTACTTGCAAGTCATACCACAGAAATACAATTATAGATGCAGGCTTATTCCAAAGGAATGGTTTCTGTGGTTCTTTTGCAGAAATACAGCATTTGCAATTTAAATACAAGTAATAGATTGAAAGCATAATTCCAAACAAATAGACAATAATAATTTGACAGTTTTATTTCACAAAGACACATAGCCTAAACAAGTTATTCACATAGCCATATGACTTAGGTCACACAGCTCCCTTCCCAAGGTTTTATGAAAATCTACCCCTCGTGTGAAATCCCCGAGCATGTCCATGACCGCAGACGCGGCTATTCGAATAGATTGATTAACACTCTACAGAGTTTGTACACTTTACCCATACGATACAACTAGTGTAGCTAGCACTAGCCGTAACAAAACAGTTCAGAAACTTCATCTTAACATTGACACTCGGTGTGCTTACAAACCGTCGAGACAACCCCACATAGGAAGTCGGTCCAACACACACGTTGGGCGGGGACACGACAAAAGCGCCCGTGATGTGACTACCTAGTAGCACACCTCCACCCATGCACACATCCTAACCTACTACCTGAGTAATCAATGTCAAGACTCCATAACTTACTAAGTTAGGCTCGTCCCATACCAGGCATGTGGTTGTACGAGAGGCTCAGTTCAATGGCGCACAAAGTTAAGTCCTTAATTGACCAAGGCAAGACTTCCAAATAAACTACAAATCCCTATGCACACAGGTTATTAAGCCCACGCACATAGCTCCACCAAAATATCACACAGTCCACTTGCCTCTGTTTAAATCCTTTCCCACCTTGTTGGTTAAGTGCAACATATGCCATCAACGAGTAATAGCACATAGCGCACGCAGTTTCTATCACATAGTTCCATAGTCACTTAGTCAAGTTTATATTTGCAACTACATGAGATGATGACTCGTGGCATGGCTAAGCAAACTAATCACATCTAACCAACCTACGTTGGTAATACACTAGCACCAACTAAATAAACCAAACTAGGGTGACAAAAGATTATAGCATACAATTGGACAAGGAGGTAACAAATTGGATATTAACTAATCCCAAAAACATTGAAATAAATAATTAAAGTAGATGCAATACTTTGAATCAATATAACTTTTGAAAACTGGGTTTAATATGATCAAAGGTATATCTTGCCTTGGAAAAGGTCTTGGTATTGATCTTGGTCTTGAGATGCTCCTTGCTCTTCAAAACCTCCTGAGGTATCAATATCTACTCGCAAACGAAACAAACAAATAAAATAAATAAAAACAGAGGCAAAACAAACTCCACAAATTAAATAAAAATCTCAGATAGATAGATCTTGAATTTAGATGAATTTATAAATTTGAATGGGCTCAAGCAGAGTTCGGATGCAAAAGATATGGGCTTGGGAAGTTGGAAATCTAAAGGAAACCCTAAAACCGATTATTAAATTTCGAATTATTTCTTAAAAGAAAAATCGGATTATTGCGCAACGATGATGTCGGCAATTCGAAATTAAAAATTAAAAAATCGACATGTGGGATCCACACGTCGGTGAGACGATCCATGATGAACTTGGTCCACCGAACCGTCTGGGTTTAGCTCGGTGAGGTGCACACAGCGCCTGACGCTGTGGCCGACGCGGCGCCACATAGGATGACACGCACGCACGGTGCTGAGGTGGCAGCTGATGTGGACGCTGACATGGGCTGCCACGTCAGCTCAACGGCGGCGGAGGCTCGGGAACCAACGGCACGGCGAACGGCGGCGCTCCGGCGAGTGTGGTGGTACCGTAGCGTAGCTCGTTATTCTTGAACGTGATGGAGTAGCTCCGGGTGGTCGAGGTGGACGGTGGTGGCCGGCGGTGAGGTTCAAGCGGCGGTGAGGTACGGTTGTTGTCGGACGAGCTCTCCAGTGAAGCTCGGGCGAAGCGGATGGTCCCTGGAGGTAGCCCACGCGACGTTGATCACGATGGTGCCCTTGGGGACGACGCGGCGGCGAAATTCGAGTTTTCGCCGGCGGCGGCAAAAACCCTAAACCTCGAATTGCGGCAGCGCTAGGGCGATTGAGGCTCAAAGGTGGCGGCTTTGGGTTGAGGACATGATTGCGAACCCAGTGGTCCTATTTATAGGGTCCGGGCGGCACGGGATAAGGAATCCCCAAATCGGGATTTCTTGAGTTCGTTTCGGTTTAAGAGATAGAGTTCGATTCCGTTCCAATTGAGAGCGAATCTGACAGCGGTGAGAAGGGATAAGATTTGTACGTTTTCTAGAAGAGATTCAGTTGGGAATTCTCCGTTGCCGTATCGAGCTCGGAGAGCTTCAATGTCCGGCTCGGACACGGTGCGCCTGTGAGCGATGACCGGCGTATCCTCCGTCGATGTGTGAGTGGGGCGCGTCTTGGCGCGGGGAGATTGATCCAACCGTCCCGCGATGATCCAATGGTGGGGAAAGAATGGGCCGCACAGTGACTGGGCCGGAACAGGAAAGGGATTGGGTTTTGGCCCAAGGATTTATCTGAGATTTCAAATACCTTTTCCTTTTTAGAAAATACCAGAAATCCAAATAAGCAATAGAAAATAGCAAATGAACTTGGAAAAATTCTAGAAAATACACCCAAGCTCATAGAACCCAAATAAAATAGTTTTGACCATTGTTGATGTTGACTTTAATCATATTAAATTATTTTGATGTACAAAGTCCATATTAAGCTTTTGAATTAAAAACAAATAAAATCCAAATGGTGAATTTTACCCTACTAACTATTCAAAGGATTTTTTTAAAGTTCAGAAAATTGGGATGTTACAATCCTCCTCCCCCACATCCCTGTTGCCAAACCACCACGCTGTCGCTTTCGACATCGCCCCCATCCTCCCATCCTCCTCCCCCACATTCCCTCATCTCCCTCCTCCCTCCCAGCATCCTCCTCCCCCTCATCCCCAGGGCCTCTAGATCTGTGGCCAAAGCACCCCACCGCCGCTTCTGACCTCGCCTCCATCCTACCATCCTCCTCGCCCACATCCCTCATGCCCTCCCCCCACATACAGTGGTCAAAGCCCCACTTGCCGCTTCCTACCTCGCCTCCCTCGTCGCCATCCTCCCCCACATCCCCTCGTCTCCCCCCTCATTCCCGATTATAGTTGGAGGAAGAAATTTCTACAACTGTTGGTTTCATAAGTTCTTTAAGGAATTGTTTGTCATGGAATAGGCTTACAATCATGGCATATTGCATTTTCAATATATTTTGTGCATGATTATTATGACATCAACTTGATTTGAGCATTGTGATGTTTACTGAAATTGTAACATTGAAAGGATAGTGCAGTGACTTGATTGGAGCATTGTGATGTTTACTGAAATTGTTTCTTATGCCATAAACTAGATTTGCACATTCTCTTGTGTACTAAAATTGTAACCTTATAGGGATAGTGCAGTGTCTGAATTGAGCAGGAATGTATAAAATTCTCTTGTTAAATCAATGACTTGATTTGAGCATTGTAATGTTTTCTGAAATTGTAACCTTGTAAGGATAGCGTAGTGACTGAAATTGTTTCTAATGGCATCGACTTGATTTAAGCATTATCTTGTGTACTGAAAATGTAATCTTATATGGATAGTGCAGTGATTAAAATGAGCATTAGTGTAGAAACTTGAGCATTAATCTATTTGTATAGTGTTCTCCATATGGACAAGGGCCCAGTGAAGGTTTACACTGGGAGCAAAATTAAGTCTTTCTTTGTCAATGTCAGTGAGTGATAAACTGGATTAGCTTTTATTTTTCAAGCTGCATATGCTTGGTTTGTTCCATATATATTTCATAACACTAGTTTTGGTGCTCAAATGCAGTTTGGTATTAGTCCTAATGGGACTCACATTCTAGGTGGTTCGAGTGATGGCAATGTATACTTGTGGCAGGTACTTGTTGCATGGCCCTTTATTTTTTGCGTGTGCTCATTTGTTACTTGTTGCATGCACATTACATGCTCTCTTACATTCTATTCATGCTAATACTTTTTCACTGACATAGGTGGATCAAACTGAGATTGGCCCTATAATTTTTAGAATGTGATGAGGGTGAAGCTACTTCAGTTGACTGGTAGGAACTAAAATTAAGTCTTTCTTTGTCAAGCTACTTCGCTGAAAAGGAGAACAATTCGGGACTAATTTGCCAGTAGTACATCTTGATTCTTCACACTTCCTGACAAGTAGATAGTCTCATGAATTCTTAGCTGCCTAAGGGGCTTTCTTAACTTATGGTGAGAAGTTCATTTTTTCTGCCTGAACTTACTCTGTTCATACTTGCTAGATGATTACAGCAATCATAAATGTCTTCCTTTTGCCCTTATCAGGACCAAGTGTCAGTTCAATCGTGAAGAGAGCTGCAAACTTTGGAAAATTGTTTTGTGGAGTTGTAGTGGTTATGTTCATGATTAATCTTCTGAAGTGCAGTTGTACATAATATATTGATACAAAACAATCTGCCTTTTGCTCCTTTTGTATTCTATCTATTGACCTTAGTCTTACAACATTAAAGGAAACTTTCAATTTATATTATTTCCGTGGTGCTTTGTTAGTAAAGAAATCTTGATGTACTCTGCCTAATCGGGACCATGTCGTGCCGTGCTGAGCGGCCTATTTGGACAACACTACTCAAAACCATACCCTTTTTGTGCCATCATTGACTAGTCGAGCCATGAAGTAGCTGTGAAAATACCATTTTGTCCTTGTCGTCTTCTTCTTCCTTCTTCTATGTCACACAACACATACACGCGCACGCACCCACCGGGCTGCTCCATGAGGCTACCTCGCTGCCGCCAGCCTGCTCCATGAGGCCACTGCACTGCCACTGCCACCGCCACCCAGGCTTCGCTAGCTTCGCACATGTCCCCAACTGTAGCTCGCCACCTCACCCCTGTTGTGTCCGACGCCAAGACCATGAGCCCGGTCGAAGTCCGCACTGCCTACCTCGCTTCACTTCGCATAGACATCTCTCCCTCAAATCCACAGCGGCAACAACAGCTAGCTACTCTTTCTTCCTCTCCCTGACCTCCTAAGACCCCGTCGTTGCCACTACCAACACCGACATTGTCTCCAAGACTGACGGGACGCGTTTTTTGTCTCATGACCCTTCTCGGTGCCCTTCTTCCTCGCCAGGACCCACCAGAGCACTGTTGTAAGGTCGAGGAGGCCAACTAAAGGGGGTGAATAGGTGGTTTTAAAAATTCTTTTGGCCAAAATCGAGTTTTATACGGAATTATAAATCAAATCGGTTTTGCACAATTTAAAACCTAAAACAACTAGTCTCACTATGTGCACCAACAACCTAAGTCTAAAACAAGGAATACAATCCTAAGGAAACAAACCCCTCATAAGGAATGCGTCTCCTCCGTCCCTCCCATTCCCCAAGACGGAAACCCCTCATCCAGGAAAACATCCTGCTTTCGCTATTCCCATATATATCATGTCCGTCTTCTCCGCCTCCGGTGTTCTCGTCATCGCCTTGTTTTGGCCTCCCTTGTTCACCTCCGCACAAGCTACTACCCTCCTTGAGTTCATCGTGCATGGGAACATGCACGTCATATGGCTCTTATTGCCATTGTTCCTCAACTATAGTGCCACCGCTCCTTTCTTTCTAACTCTCTCCCTTTGTTCTTCTCTCTCTCGCTCTCTATTTCAATTGGGAAGAGAAACTCGCGACTAAGCCAAGCCAAGCCAAGTGGTGTGCGAAGGGGGAGGAGGACGGGGAGGGGCACAGAGTAGGGCGTAGGGCGGTGGGATGAGGTCTAGGGATGAGGGAGAGAAGAGGAGAGATAGAAATGGGAAGGAGGGAGAAGACAAGGGTAATTTGGGCATTTCAGAAAAAAATTAACGGCAAAATTCTAACGGAATTGACGACAGTGGCAAAAAAGGGTAACATTTGTGAAATGTAATGGCATGGAAGGGAGGGTTGGTTTTGAAATGGCAGATCAGGGATCCGAGAACTTTACAATGACGTACAAAGATTTTTGGGTAATGTTATGGATCATACGTCTGATACGAGAGCTCGTATCGAACATCGTAGCCCAACTACTCCATGCTCCCAGTTCCTATAACTGTAATATCCCATTTTATTAAATGAGTATTTAATGAATTAGAAAAATATTAATAATCTGAATTTAGTGGGAAAATATTTATGGGCCTTCGGCCCATACCCAAGAGGTGGGCCAGCCACCAACAAAAAAGGCAGAGGGGGAAACCCTAGCCCTGTAATGTAGTGGTTACTGTAGCGCCGCACCCTCCTACTGTAGCACCCCCTGGTGTCTCCTCACCATGACAACCCTAGCCCCCATCCCTCCTGCTACTTTGTGTGCTACTGGTCAGAAGCAAAGAAGGGAAAGGGAAGATGTTGGGACCCAAAAATGTAATTCTGGACTCTCTGTGTATATTGCACTAGTCCAGGATCATGCTAGTGCACACAGTGGCAACATCAGTGAAATATCATTTCTATATACAAAGATGCTAATAAATAGACAAATAACAATAAACATCAGAGTAAAGACCTTAGGGTCAAAGCTTACAAGTAATGTCTCAGAAGGCAAATAACTCAAAGAAGTTGCAGCGGAACGTAACGGAATAACTACAGTGAAGCCCATCCATATGCCCACAGGCAATCAGCTGGGGTAGCGCGACCAAGTTCTCCGTGATTCTTGAAGTAGACCTTGTTGACTGATGATTAATTCACTTCTGCTTGATTTAATAAAACAAGCATGAGTACACAACCGTACTCGCAAGTCATACCACAGAAATGCAATTATACACGATGGCTTATTCCAAAGGAATGGCTTCTGTGGTTCTTTTGCAGAAATGCAACATTTGCAATTTGAATATGAATAATAGATTGAAAGCATAATTCAAAACAAATAGACATAATAGTTTAACAGTTTGATTTCACAAAGACGTATAGCCTAAACAAGTTATTCACACAGCCATATGACTTAGGTCACACAGCTGTCCCTTCCCAAGGTTTTATGAAAATCTACCCCTCGTGTGAAATCCCCAATCATGTCCATGATCGCGGACGCGGCTATTTGAATAGATTGTTTAATACTCTGCAGAGTTTGTACATTTTACCCACAAGATGCAATCAACTGGATCAGAGTTCATCACAACAAAACATTTTAGAAACTTCATCTCAAGCATTGACACTCCCGATGTGCTTTATGCCAGACTACCCCACACAGGAAGTAAGTCTGACACACATCGTTGGACAGGGACACGGTGAACCGCCCCGTGATGTGACTACTTGGTAGCACATCTCCACCCATGCAACACAGCCTAGCCTATTTCCTGAGTACCAATGTCAAGAATCCATAACTTACTAAGTTAGGCCCGTCCCATCAGGCATATGGTTGTACGAGAGGCTCAGTTCAATGGCGCACAAAGTTAAGTCCTTAAGTGACCAAGGCAAGACTTCCAAGTTGCTACAAATCCCTACGCACAAAGGTTATTAAGCCCATGCACACAGCTCCACCAAAAGTAGCACACAGTATCCACCACATGCCTCAGTCTAAATCCTTTCCCACCCTGTTGGTTAAGTGCAACATATGCCATCAACAAGTACTAGCACATAGTACACATAATTTTATTGCTTGGTTCCATAATCAATTAGTCAGGTTTATATTTGCAACTTACATGAGATGATGACTCGTAGCATGGCTAAGCAATCTAATCGTATCTAACCAACTCATGTTGGTGCTATGATAATACCAACTAAATAAACCAATCTAGAGTGACAAAAGATTATGACATAACAAATAGACAAGGTAGATATAACAAATGGGATTAATAACTGCACCCAAAAGCATTTAAATAAATACTTAAAATAAATGCAATAATTTGAATCAAAGTACTTTTAGAAAACTGGGATTCAACATGATCAAAGGTATAACTTGCCTTGCTACATCAATAATGATCTTATTTAATCTTTAATCCTCTACTTCCTTGATCTTCAGCTCCTTCTTGATCAACACCTCTCACAATATCAACGTCTACTCGCAACAAGCAAATAAACCAAATAAATAAATAACAGAGAGCAAACAAACTCCAAAAATTAAATAATAATCTCAGAGAAATAGATCTAGAATTTAGATGAATTTAGGAATTTGAATGGACTCAAACAGAGTTCGGATTCAAAAGATATGACTCTCGGAAGAATCACATGAAATGATGAAATTGAGAGAGAAAAGAATATTCAGAGAATATTCCTTCGGATTAAATAAAATGAATTGGAGACTTACAAGTGGGGTCGACTGGTAAGTGAGAGAGAAACAATGGCAGTGAATGACAAGTGGGACCAACAGGATAATTGGATTTCAGAAATTAAATTAATTCCCGAAAAAGGCAAAGAGGATGACATGTGGGCCATTAGTCCATAGACCAAGTCCCCGGATTTGGGTCAAAGGTCCATGGTAGATTAGGTTCATGGAATAGGGCTGACATGTGGGGTCCATGAGTCATAGACATGGCTCATCGTGGGTCAAGTCCAAGGAAATTTAGGGTTTGGTTTTCCACGTGGGCGATGATGTGCAGCCATGTCACAGGAAGATGATTAGGTGGCTGCTTAGGTGGCAGGTGACGTGGCTCTAAAGAGGTGGCAATGCACAGGGCACGGCACAGTGGTGCACGCCCACGGTGGTGCTCGGCCATGCTGACTCGCCGGAGCTGCGGGTTGCGGCGGCGCAAGGGGGTGGGCTTGACCGAATGAGGAAGCGAAGGTGGTCATGGTGACGCAGTTGTGGCAGCAAGGGATACCCGCAATCGCCGACGGCGAGCCACGGAGCGGTGGCGACGGCGACTAGCACGGCGACAAGGAGCTATGGCCACGCTCCCGTGATGTGGATAAGAGCATCGGGTAGGACACGGCTCGGGGATTACAATGGTAAAGTCAGTGAGCACGGGAGCTCGATGGAGGTGGCTCAATTGGCCGGCGAAGGGGCGGCGGCCGAAGAAGAAGAAGCAAAGAGATCTCGGGCTGCGAATAACGAATCCCAAAATTGAAGGTTGAGTTGGGTAGACAGGAAAATTTGGCACATGGTGACACGATTGAAACTTGGAGGGCTTACTCGAGAAGCGAGGGACGCGGCGGAGACGTGTTCAGGGCACGAGCGCGGTCGGACATGGAGAGGATGAAGCGGCGCTGGCGTTGGAAAGCTTGGGGACTCCAGATGGTAAGCGCACCGAGAAGAGGGACACGAGGCGAAGCCGTCGGTGCAAGAGCCGAAACTCGAGGGGCTTCGACGGAGGAGAACCGCGACGAAGATGGTCGGCGCCGGTTGCGAGGAAGATGAACCCGGTGACGACGCTCGACAGCTTCTTGGCGGTGGCGACCAGGGCATCGGAGGCGGCGACAGGAGGCGAAGCGAGGGCATGAGTCAGTGGCTATTTATGGCGCCCGGGGAGTCGCGCTCGAACCCGGCACAGACGCCAAGAGCGGCGGCACTATAGAGACCGCGTCGCGCACACATGCGCGGACGCGCCGAGGCGGCAGCGCCTCTGGCAGGTGGCCCCGGGCAAAGGCTATGGTTAGGAGGCGGCTGGGCCAAGGGAGGCGAAACGGACCGGGGAAGCTGGGCTTAGGTGGGCGGGAGCGGGAAGGGAAGGGCTGGCGGCTGGGCCGAAAGAGAGAGGAGGCGAGGTGGGCTGGACCAGGCTGAAAAGAGGAATAGGTACTGGGCCAAGGGAGGAATTGAGCCCACAGATTTAACTGAGATTTCTTAATAGTTTTTTCCTTTTAGAAAATAGCCGAAATTCCAACTGGCAAGTAGAAATTAGCAAATGCACTCGGAAAAATTCTAGAAAATTCTACAAAATATATCCAAGCACATAGAATCCAAATAAAATAGTTTTGAATATAGTTGATGTTGAGATTAATCATATTAAATTGTTTTTGATTAATGAAAGTCCCAATTCAGCTTTATTAATTCTGATAAAATTGGTGAATTTTTTCAGGGACCTAAACTACTCAAAAGATTTTTGAAAAGCTAAATTTTGGGACGTTACAAACCTCCCCCCTTAAAGGAATCTTGTCCCTGAGATTCAGGCTGGCAATAGAATAGGTTAAAGAACTCAGTCTTCGGGTTCTCTTCTGACTTCCAAACTGCTTTGACTTTGACAGAACTGCTCTTTTGAACACTTACGAAACAAACACCTTGCTTCCTGCTAAACCTCTCACTGCAACAAAAACTTGACAAACTGGCTCTTGGCAGGAAAGATATCTTGAAACTCGATTGGTTCTAATAGGGCTGCTTGATCGGTGCTCGAATACGATTAAGAGTTGAGAAGTCTGCTGGCGGCAACTCAAAGGTTGACCACTAACTCTTCTTCTGAGCTTCAGAATCTGAACAGACTGACACATCTCTGTCACCTTTGTCATACAATTCTTAACACAGATCTTCAATAGGTATCCTGACAATAGACATGACTGCGAGGGTGAAAATCTGCATAATTCACGTAGCTCTTCTGTTTGAACTAAGCTACTCATGATCCCTTTAGGATTTAAGATACTTGGCCTTCTGCTTCATGATTAATGCAAAACCCACATAATTTGCAAGCTGATCTGCTTCTTGCTGAGCAATGACTTATGATCAACCAC